>SJYC01021855.1:0-16902 GCA_006408675.1 Madoqua kirkii | reverse complement strand
TCGCTGTCAGCTCGCTTTCTTTTGCAGATGTTGGGAGGGGTGGGTTGTGCTCTGTTGACCCTATGACGGGAGGTGTTCAGCCTCCAGCAGGTCCCTTCTTCCGCTGGTCCCTCCAGGTCCCTGGCTGGGGGTGTGGCATCAACAGTAGGCACACCCATAGCCCATGTGCCACCCAGACCCCAAGGGGCACACATGACCCCCTTGACCTGGTTACGAATGCAGATTCGGGGTCAGTGCAGGGCCAGTCTGGGGCGAGACCCAGCTGGTAACCATCTCCCCTGACTGACCACACCTGAGTATGAAACAACCTCCCTTCTGCATCTGGAAACTCACTTTGATAACCTGGGGCTTGGAGACAACCACCGACCCCAAGAGTCCCCCCAGTGATTCAGATGGTGAAGGCCATCGGTTTAGCTGTGATGCCTCAAGGCTTCTACCGAAGACGGCCTGCCACTTGCCAGCTCCTAAGCTCTTCCTGAAGAGACTTCATATCTGGGCATCCTACCCACTGAAGGTTCTAGAAGCCCCCCTCAGTCACCTTCAGTTCTGTGGGAAGTAGGGTAACAAGAGGTTGTATCTCTGCCCCTGCCCCGGCTGTGAGCCAGACCCATGGAGTGGATTTGGTGATAATGACACAACTGGCTGTCAGGAGAGTTGTGCTCAGAACCACCCCATCGCCGGCGCTCCTGCCATATCAGGGCGGGAAGTGGGATGAGACGGGCAGCCGCCTCCAGGGCCGAGCAGTGGTGGGCGTGGGGCAGCCGGGCTCAGGTCTGGCTCCTGGGTGCCAGGGTACCCAGGGGAGGGGTGGGTTGTGCTCCGTGGACCCTACGACAGGAGGTGCTCAGCCTCCAGCAGGTCCCACCCAGGGTGAAGGGGAACCCGGGGAAGCAAACCCGGGGGAGAGAGAGAGACTCTCAGCTCCCACAGGCACTGTTAGCTGCCACTGGAAACAATTAGCGAGGGAGGCGCTGGCATGGAATTAGTCCTGGGCCCCAGGGATCTGCCTGAGAAGTGCCCTTCTCGGGCTGCTGCCTCTGGCGGTCCCTGGGGGTCCCAGCCTTGAAGTGGCGCAGACTCCAGTGCTCAGAGCACAGCAGAGGCAAAGCCACTTGTGAGGAGCGGGGGGCTCCTAATAACAGCAGCGAGTCCTCCATTCACACTTTGTATCCATTTCACAAGATTATGTTTCTAACTGCCCAAGAATTTGATTGACAAGCTCTCCTTGTCAAGAATGAAAGCAGAACACTGATATTTGATAAATCTGATGCAGCTCCGTATGCCCGAGAACTAGAGAGGGGGACTAGATCCTGCCTGCTTGAAGCTTTCCTCCAAGGGGGCAGTCGGGAGACAGACAAGCAAGGGAACGAGCACGTGACAGGCAGGATCTTGGCGCAGGCGCTGGGGAGCAGGTGGGTGGGGTGGGCATGGCCTTGGGATGGGTGGCCTGAGAAGACCCAGGTGAGGGGGTGACACTGAGCTGAGGTGTCCCTGGAGAAAAGCAAGGAAGAGCATCGCAACTGCGGGAACAGCTTTGCAGACACGCCAGGCTGGGCATCAGTGAAAGGCTCAGGGGCCCGGAACAGGGTGATCTCTGCCCTTGGAGAGCCCCTGGTGCTCTCTGAGATGTGGGACTGGAGGGTGAGTGGTGTGCTCTTGGGACCTTGTGCTCCTGGTTCACTTGGCAATGGGCTGTGGGAGGTGACCTGTGAGCTTATCAAAGCGCTGTGGGGAGCCTGCCAGGGGACTGAGGGTCTCCAGGTGAGCACCTGCAACACCCCGCCTTCAGGCAGGCTTCCCAGCACTGGGTCCTTTGTCAAGCACTTGGAATTCTGCAGACAGTACTGCATCTCATTTATTTATTCTAAACCATCCTTTACCCCCAAAGTGTGGGATGTTATTTACTTCAGCGTATCAAATCCCTGATTTCACAGGCATCCTTGGCCAGGATGAGATGATGTAAAAATAAAGATGATTTAAAGGGAAAAAACAAAGCAGACATTAGTTTGGCCAGAGTGGGGGTTGGGCAACACCATGGAGGTGGCTCTCAAAGCCTGAAGTCTGGAAGCGGCACCGCAGCCTGCACCTGCTGGATCTGAGCGTCCCCGAGATACAGACACTGCCCCTGGCTCTGCCTCTTACATTGGGAGGACTCACAAGCCAGTGCGCGCGATGCCCTGCACCCAGGCCGGCCTCCTGGGAGCACCTCCCAGTGCTGGCTGGAGGACAGGGCCCTTCAGTTCAGAGACCCAACTCTGGTTCTGCTTGCCCCTGTTTTGGGGCTGGACAGCAGCCTCTTTGCTTGTTCCTCCCAAAGCCAGAGTTCCATGGGGCTTCCCTGATGGCTCAGACCATAAAGAATCTGCCTGCAATGCAGGAGACACGGGTTCCATCCCTGGGTCAAGAAGATCCCCTGGAGAAGGAAATGGCAACCCAATTACTCCGTTTTAGCCACACTTCTGGCACCTGGAAATTGGCTTGGAAATTAAGTTCCTGACCGCACCCCTGCCTGGTAGCCCCCTGACCCATGGTCACCTGCTGCTTTGCCGCTCTCTTCCTGAACTGGAGGTGGCCTTGGCCGGGGCTCGGGGTAGGGCCTGAGATGCTCAGCCTGGGACTCAGCTGATGTTTGTGTTGCGTGCAGCCTTGGAGAAGAAGATGGCCAGCAGGCAGGGCCGGGAGGACCTCATCAAGAAGGGGCTGCTGGAGATGATGGAGCAAGGTAAGTGGGGCTGGGCAGGGCTGGGCCTGGGAACACACAGCTGGGGGTCTCATGGGGGCCCAGCAAATCCCTCAGGGTGGAGTGTTCCAGGAGTCCATTGTCTGGATGTGGCGGCTGCACTGGATTGAGACCTCCATGGTTAGAGAAGTTTTCCAAGTCAGGATCCATGGCTCAGCCCTTGCCTCTGAGGACCCTTCTGTGAGTGTAAGAGTCAACCGCTTTTGGGGCTCAAGCTGAGCGCACCCACTTGCCCTGGGGAACGAGGGGCTGCTTCCCACCCCAGCCAGCTGTGGATGGAGTTAGTAGTTTGTCCCGATTCCTCTGGACTTGTAGCGGTGACTCTTGTTTCTTCACATTCGAAGTTTAATCCTTGGTTTGTTGAGTCTTCGTTCCCCACGACCACCTAGGACCGCAGCTGCCATTTCTTAAGTGTTGACTGTATGCCCACCGCCTATATCCTTTGGTCCTCGCAGCATCCTTGGGACTGGGGGTGGTGGTATCCCTGTTTCCAGATGAGGAATGGGATGCCTGGGAGGTGGCTGCCCTGGGTCACGCAGCTGCAGTGAGGGCGCCGATGCCTCTTTGAGAAAAACCTGGTTTTATCACCATCACAACTAATTTACAGAATGCTTGAGTTCCCCTATCTTCCTCCCTTGTTGATAGTGTGAGGCATAGGACTTGGATTCTGACCTTAAGCTTCTTGCTTTCTAGTTCCCTGAAGCTTGACAAGAGTAGGAAAAGGGGGGGTCTCAGAAAACCTCACTGCCGCTTACCAGTGTCTCTGGAGGTGAACCAAATTCTTGCCCCCTTGATTGAAAGAATTCAGCCTCACGGAGCTAGCAAGGACACGTGACTAAATGGAATTCCTATCTCCGTAAGATACTGAGATATATACTAAGACAAGACACTAAGATCTTCCTACTGTCTTGGTAATTTGGCCCAGGCATCAGGAGGGAGGGAGCCCATGGAGTCAGTGAATCCAGATTTATAAGATGGTCTGCTTCAGGCAGGGTCCCCATGTCCTCTCTCTTCTTTGGATTTAAGAAGAAAAGTAGTTTGGTGATACTGTTTTCAGGGAAAACTACATGGGAAATTAGTATAAAAATCCAACTTTGCCTGGTACAAGAAAAAAGGGTAGGGGGGCATTGGTATCAAGTCCTGGGACTCTCAGATGTTAAATGGTCTAGTCTGTGTCTCAGATTTAGGAGAATGTCATCGCTGAGATGGGAATCTGGACTGTTTTAATTTTACTGTTGTTGAGTTTTACTGTATTCTCCAAGCAAGAATACTGGAGTGGGTTTCTGTGCTCTCCTCCTGGGGATCTTCCCAACCCAGGGATCGGACCCAGGTCTACCTACATTAGCAGGCAGATGCTTTATTGTTCGAGCTACCAGAGAGCCCGACAGTCTGGTGGGGAACAAAGATTGGGTGATCCCACAAGTCAGCATACGGTCACAGCTGAGCTGAATATGGTGAAGGAGAGGCACGGAGCTCATGGAGGACGTGAGCGGGGCTGACGCTGGAGGGGCCAAAGGGGGCAGGAGTCACAGGCTGCTTCTGGAACTTGCTACAGTTAGGGTCACCTGGGAGCCCTGCTGTCCAAGGTGCTGGGGCGGGGCTTAGGCGTCCTGCTTTATAAACCTCCCCAGCTGGATCTAATGTTGGTGCCGCCAAGGGTGAGACACAGGGAATCGGGCAGCGTCTTCCAGCCCCATGGAGCAGCCCGTGCAGGACCCCACGGGGGAAGGGAGCCCGCACCTCAAGAAGGAGCTGCTGAGAGAAGGTGGGTGGGGAAGCGGGGAGGTCAGGAATGGGGAAAGGGAGAGAGTCTGGCATCTCGCAGGGCCTAGCACCCTCCTGCCTCTTCTCCAACGTGGGCAGAGCCAAGAGAACAAGACTCCCCAGGAAGTGGCTGGGTGACAGGCTCCTCTGGGGCCACGGGGGCCCCAGGAAGCCACAGAGTGAGTGGGCAGAGTCTGGGGTGAGGCTGCTGGGGTGTTTCTGGGGGGCATTGCTGGTTGGGGGCATGTCACTGGTTGGGGGGCATATGTGAGAAGTCGAACAGCAAGGGTTGCCCCAGGAAGGGACCTGGGTCAGGGAGAGGGGGCAGGGATGTGGGCTCAGTGCCCACTTGTACCCCTTAAAGTCTGCGCCGACTGTGCACTGAACATACAGTGATGAGAGGAGGCCTGAGAACGTTTGGCTGCAGCCTCCTGGGGTAAATGCCTGTTGGGCCGATTGTTTCAGTCCTGCGCTTGTTCAGAAAATGCCTGTGCCCACTGCAGGTGAGGTCCAGCTCTTGGTCAGGCCCGGCCTGTCCCTAATTTGTTTTGCAGTTGGGACAGCGCAGTTCCTGCTGGACTGATAAGAATCTGTGGCCTTGCGAGTTGAACCATCCACCTCCCTCACAATTCAGAGATGGCCTTCCCCGCCCTACCCTCCCCACCCACCCAACTGGGCTGGTAGCAGCCAGGAGTTTTGTAGCCAGAAGTGCCCCTCTGTGGCCAGCCACCCGCACCCAAGCCTGGACTTCACACTGGGCGGCACCTGGGAGGCCAAGTGAGCCTGTGATAGTCACCCAGGGGCCCAGAGTGGCCTGGAGTCCTTCACAGCCCCAGGAACTCGCACTGGGACCCCCTTGCCCAGGCAAACCCAGGAAGGTCCTCTGCCCTGCACAGGTGTGCACTCCCGTGTACATGGACATGCCCCCAGCTCCAGAGTTTGCCCACAGGGCAGGCAGGATCATGGCAGCCTGAGCTGGCCATGGACGGGCCTGCAGGGGTGGCTGTGCGTCCCCGAGACCAGCCTGTGTCCAGCGAGTGGGTTTGCCCTCCCTGCTCCTGGTGAGGGAGGTGGTGTGTTATTTTGTGATACTGTGAACATGTGCTTTGTATGAACCCCTCTGAGCTTGCCTCAGTTTCTGAAGCTCTAAGAATCTGCCGGATTCAGGAGGGGTCTTGCTGGCATTGCTAGGAGACTCGTGAGATGGGACCGGGTCCACCTGGGGTGAGGAGCTGACCTTTCCCTCACTCTGTCTTCACTGCTTTGGCTGGGGACATGTGTGTGTCAGGCAAGGGCTGGCTGGCATCCCAGCCCCACATGGGGTTCCACGGTCCAAGCACATGGAATAAGGACAGGAGTACCCCCGCTTCTCTGTCCAGTTGCTCTGTGTGCTCCTGAGTAACATTCCCCGATCCTCCTGTGTGTCCTCTTGGCTTTGTCTTAAATAATTTAAGGAGTTTCATTCTGCATCAGTGGTTTGAGAAGGAGGTGATTGTTACCCCTGTGCTGTGTTCAGCCGACCCGACAGACCGCAAGTTCCTTCTCCTTGGGGCAGTTGCCAGTGTCAAGTCAAGTCTGGCAGGAACGCCGGGGGCAGTGTCTGTGTGTGTGTGTGCATGCATGCGTGTGCTTGCATGGTGCGTGTTGCATGTTTGTGGCATGTCGCCTTCTCTGTGGTTGCTCTGTGAATGACCCCGGCTCGTTCTCCCCTCTGCCACCCTTGGAAGGGCCTGGCGGGGACAGAGCACCGACGTACAGTGAGGGGAGCAGGGGACCAGCTGCCCACAGCTTCCCCACCCCCCAGCGTTGCTTAGCAACGACCCTGCCACCCGGGGTATTTTGAGAACTGTAACTTTTCATTGAACATGATTATGAGCCGGAGCTCTGAGCATAGCCCAAAAGAGTCGTGCAAGCCTGCTAAGCCATAGAAGCAGGTGGAGGAACCCCAGAACCATGTGTTGACGTGGAGCATTTCTTGAGCACTGTGGAGGGTGGGGACCTTTGGGTCTCTTTCAGGTTCAGTGTTCTGACCATTTTATTGATGAGGAGGATGGAGATGCCTTTATTATTAGCAGGGATCATCACCAGCAGCAAATGAGCCACTGCTTCTAAAATTTGGCGTCCCCATCTATAAAGGACCTAAAGGGGTGAGATGATGCCAGCAGAGCGCCTACAGGCCTGCAAAGCCTCAGTCAGTGCTGGCGGTCACCTGTAACCAGTGGACAAGTGTAGCAGGAACTGTCACAGCTGCGGGTCAGGTGTGTGTACACTAATCAGGAGAGAGGGTCCAAGACGCTACAGTTCTGTGCTTGGTGACCTCTAATTGTGTCCACTGGGCAGGTTCTCTTGGCTTGTGTCTTGGTCTTTTCCTGGGGTGGGGTTGGTTGACTGTTGGTCAGATCTGGCTGAGGATCTGTTTTTGTAAAGCCCCTTGAGCTTAGAATGATTTTAAACTTACAGGATTTTCGTATGCCGACCCGACAGACCGCAAGTTCCTTCTCCTTGGGGCAGTTGCCAGTGTCAAGTCAAGTCTGGCAGGAACGCCGGGGGCAGTGTCTGTGTGTGTGTGTGCATGCATGCGTGTGCTTGCATGGTGCGTGTTGCATGTTTGTGGCATGTCGCCTCTCTCTGTGGTTGCTCTGTGAATGACCCCGGCTCGTTCTCCCCTCTGCCGCCCTTGGAAGGGCCTGGCGGGGACAGAGCACCGACGTACAGTGAGGGGAGCAGGGGACCAGCTGCCCACAGCTTCCCCACCCCCCAGCGTTGCTTAGCAACGACCCTGCCACCCGGGGTATTTTGAGAACTGTAACTTTTCATTGAACATGATTATGAGCCGGAGCTCTGAGCATAGCCCAAAAGAGTCGTGCAAGCCTGCTAAGCCATAGAAGCAGGTGGAGGAACCCCAGAACCATGTGTTGACGTGGAGCATTTCTTGAGCACTGTGGAGGGTGGGGACCTTTGGGTCTCTTTCAGGTTCAGTGTTCTGACCATTTTATTGATGAGGAGGATGGAGATGCCTTTATTATTAGCAGGGATCATCACCAGCAGCAAATGAGCCACTGCTTCTAAAATTTGGCGTCCCCATCTATAAAGGACCTAAAGGGGTGAGATGATGCCAGCAGAGCGCCTACAGGCCTGCAAAGCCTCAGTCAGTGCTGGCGGTCACCTGTAACCAGTGGACAAGTGTAGCAGGAACTGTCACAGCTGCGGGTCAGGTGTGTGTACACTAATCAGGAGAGAGGGTCCAAGACGCTACAGTTCTGTGCTTGGTGACCTCTAATTGTGTCCACTGGGCAGGTTCTCTTGGCTTGTGTCTTGGTCTTTTCCTGGGGTGGGGTTGGTTGACTGTTGGTCAGATCTGGCTGAGGATCTGTTTTTGTAAAGCCCCTTGAGCTTAGAATGATTTTAAACTTACAGGATTTTCGTAAAAATAAAAAAGGAGTGTGGAGCATGGATCTTGCGGCCTGTGGCCCAGAAAGTCTAAAATACAAATACTGGCCACTTCTCTTTTTCTGGGGAAGCGTCGCCAGTACCTGGTCTAGACCCTGCCCCCGACTGGGTGACGTGGCTGCACAGATGGCATCTTATGGGCTCCAGATCTTCAGACTTGTCTTTTCTGCCCTCTCCACCCACCTCCCCTGAGCAGACTTGCAGCAGAGGGAAGATGAACAACAGTGAGGACAAGCGTATGTCCCTCCAGGGTCTTGTCATGGACCAGTCCTGGGTTGGGGAGGGCTCTGTTCAGGGAGCCTGTTGATACCTCATGGGCAGAGGGGCCCATGCCAAGTGGCCAGACCATCGCCCTCGTTACCCTCTCCCTCGTCCCCTTTAACAACAGCAATGAGGGCAACGAAAGCACGTGCGTGGTGTCTGCTTTATGTCAGACGTTTTGTAGACAGTACTTCACTGAATCCTTGCACCGACTTCTCTGAAGCAGGGAGTTGTTAGCCCCATTCTACAGAAGTGGAAGCTGGGGGCTGGAGCCATTTGCTGCCCGGGCACAGGAACTGGGGGCAGGGAGTGGATGGGTGGAGAGGGACACCTTGGGGAATGGAAGGGGCACTGCCACCTGACAGCAGGTAAGAATCAGGACTGACGTGGGCAGCGGAGCCCCGGCTCTGAACTCAGCCTCTCCTCCCCCTCCACCCGCCTCGTGTTCTCCAAGCCAGGCTGCCCCCCCACCCCTGCACCGTGCTGAGCAGACCAGCCCTGTGGATGTGCACAGGTTACACTGACACCCCGCCCCATGGTGGCCTGGATGAACCGGCTGTGGGGATGAGGTGGTGCAGGGGGCCGTGTGGGTGCCGCGAGCCCAGAGCTAGGACCTGCATCTCAGAGCTGACCATGATTGGCTGAGCCTCCGGCCTGGACCAGTCAGTCATTATGCTCCAGAGCATCAAGCCCCTCAATGCTGATATGACCCCATGGGGGCAATCAACCAGGCAAGGGCCAGACCCTCAAAGGTTCCAGCCACTGAGCCCCAAGCAAGGGGCGGTGCCCATCCTTCTTGAGGTGTCCTGCTGGCATCCTCCAGCAGGGAGTCTGGTATCCTCTGTCCTGTCTTAACAAGGACTCCCTGATTCCTGCTCAGTCCTGGGATGTGCCCTCTTACTGGGCTGGTGATGCCATGTGTGGCTGCCCAGAGTTTAAGCCTCCTGTGGGAGGTGGGTAAGAATTGTCCTGTTAACCTCCAGATTTCCGGGGTTGGCACAATGTCAGATCTGACAAATGAGAAGCATTTGTGTCTGGGGGACCAAATGGTGGGAAGGGGGTGCTGAAGTGGAAGGTTATTTATAGCCACGATGGTAACAACCTAGCACCTTGGGAATGGACAGCAATTGGTGCTTGTCATCCCCTGTCTAGGTGGCCTTGGCTGGTGGGACAGAGGCTCCACAGAGGCTCAGATGTGGGTTGGAAGTGGTGCATGCAGAGGCCAGGGCAGGTGTGCTGTGATGCTTGCTGCTGCCCTGGGAAGACAGTGGAGATGGAGAAGAATTCCCAGGGTGTGTGGGAGCAATGCAGGGTACCACCCCAGCCTGGGATGGTGTTCTTCCAGGAAGTCACCTTGTGTGAATGAGAGCCAGTAGGAAGCGAGTCAGACTCAGCTGATAGCTGACATTCTTGCAGATGCTGAAAACAAAGCATGCAGTCCTGACGGAGAGCCCCGTGCTGCGCAGAGCGACCCCTCCACACCCCAGCAGGAGCCGCTGACTTCAGAGGAAGCCCCGCCGGGAAGCCCTTTGGCCACAGGGACAGACCAGGCCTCCCTGGATGAGCCGCTGGCCTCGGATAACCATGCAGACGATGCAGGTATTGACTGGACGCTGGGGTTGAGCTGCTCTGAGAATGACTGTTGAATTGGGTGGGACGAGGGTCCCGGCCTGTCCTGGGCAGCAGCCTTGGTGGAGGGTTGTCCTTACAGGCAGCAGGGCTGGTTCGTTCCTTTGAGGTGTGGTTAGTGTATCAGCAGCTACTGATCTTTATCATTACGCTGGCACCAGAAGAGCTAACCCACATGACTGCTTGTGTGCATGACACCGTTCTAAGTGCCGTCACGTATGTTGGCACGTGGAGCCCTGGAAGAACACCAGATGACTGATGCTGTTGCCCCCTCCCACTTGTTGATGAGAAGGGGGTACACAGGTAACTCATCCAAGGGGTTTTGTTGTTATTTTAGTTGCTCAGTCCTGTCTGACTCTTTGTGACCCTGTGGGCTGTAGGGCACCAGGCTCCTCTCTCCATGGAATTCTCCAGGCAAGAATACTAGAATGGGTTGCCATTTCCTACTCCAGGGTGTCTTTCCTACCCAGGGATCAAGCCCGTGTCTCCTGCACTGCAGGCAGACTCTTTACCTTTGAGCCACCAGGGAAGCTGCAAGGGTATAGAACTGGAAACTTGAGAGCAATGTCTTTGACATCAGCCTGACCTGGGTTTGAGATGTAACTAAATTCCTCACCAAGCTGTGTGACCGTGGACAAGTCACTTACCCTCTCTGAAGCTGTATCTAGGTGGGATCGTGTGGCACACACTTCTTGGGGTTGCTAGGGTGAAACCACTTGGCTCAGTTGTCACTCACACTGAGTGCTCACCCAGCATTTGCTGCCGCCAGGGGTCGTTATCATCACCTTTATCATCATCATCATTTTTGTCATTGTCATTGCGGTGGCGCTAGTGGTAAAGAATCCGCCTGCCGATGCAGAAAACGTAAGAGGTGAGGCTTCAGCCCCTGAGTTGGGAAGATCCTCTGGAGAAAGGAATGGCAACCCACTCCACTATTCTTGCCTGGATTACCCCATAGACAGAGGAGCCTGGCGGGCTACAGTCCATGGGGTCGCAGAGTCAGACTCAGCTGAGCACACACAGACACTGTGGGAAAGTAGCCCTTTGGGGGAGGGCGATGCATTAACTCCTGGTGTTGGGTTGCTTGCCAGCGCCCCCCAGAGGCCCTGACACTAACAGCACGCATCTTTGAGGGTGTGGGTGCACCTGAGTTTTGCTTCGAATGGGGACTCCCCCGGGTCTCTGGCAGCCCTGTAGGTCACAAATCTTGCACCAAGAACATGGACGAGCACTGCAGCTCCAGTCTCTTCTGGAAGCCTGACCTCGAGCAAAGCCGCTTCAGCGAGGAGTGGATTGAAATCTAATGCAGAGACCTTAAACTCACCACATCCGACATTGCCTGGACTTAAAACTCAGGAGCATTCGCAAAAATCCACGTGTGTAGCTAGCTGCTTTTCAGCCATCAAAGTCCACGCCCACTGGGCCCTTGTTCCCACACAGTCACTGTGGCAGGGAGCTGAGAAGACTGGATTCAGTGATTTGGGTTGGCTTTGGGCTTTTGTGTTTGGGGTGATTCCTGGTTTTCTGTGGATGATGTGGCATCAGCCATAGAACATTCTCCAAAAATCCCAGGTGGACCCATTGTTTTGATGTTAAGTGGGACAGGATTCTGTGGGACTGGGGCTGAGTGCTGGTGTTCCCGTGAGTATACAAATTTAAAGGAGAAGTGGCATTCAGTGAGCGTGTTCTCTGTGTGCTGGATTATCTTAGCCCCATTTTTTAAATTTCATTTTAGCTTTGGTTGCACTGAGTCTTTACTGCTGTGTTCAGGCTTTTCTCTGTCTGTGGGGAGTCGGGGCTGCCCTCCAGCTGCAGTGCTGGGGCTTCTCCTTGCAGCGGCTTCTCTTACTGCAGAGGTTCTAGGGTTCACAGGCTCAGTAGCTGCGGTGCTCTTGCTGAGTTGCCCCCTGGCATGTGAGCTCTCTGGTCCCTGACCAGGGGTTGAACCTGTGTCCTCTGCATTACAAGGAGATCCTTTCTCATTTTACTACCAGGGAAGGCCCCCATTTTGTAAAAATTAAATTTACTTATTTTTAATCGAAGGATAACTGCTTTACAATATTGCATTGGTTTCTGCCAAACACCAGCCTGAGTCAGCTGTAGGGAAGTCCTCCATATTTTTAAGATGGACCAGAGAGATTAAGTCACTTTCCTGATGCCACAGAGCACATCCGTGGTGAAGCTGGGATTTGATTCCCAGACATGCTCTTAACTATAACATTCAACAGCCCCAGCTATAGCCAGACTTTGCTGTGCTTCTCGCATGTTCTGGAATTTGGGTGATTCTGTCATCTAGAAGAGGGTCAGCAGATTGCTGGCTACAGGTCAGACCCAGCCTGCCTCTGTCTGTACAATCAGCTCGTGGGCTGGCACCATGAACCTGGTGACCAGGCAGAGATAGCACCCTCCCTGTGCCCAACACCAGCCTCTCAGCAGGTGTCCATACGTCACCGATGTCCACTGCATGGTCTGAGCTGTGGAACCTCTTTTCTGAGAGTTGGCTAGTCTCCTCGCCCATGTCCAAACATGCAGGCTGTCACCGGGGTTCAGTGAAACTGACCACGGCAGCTGTCCACCCAGTCCTCCTCTCAGGCTGGTCTGTCTCAGTCTCAGGTGGGTTATAACAGGTTATAAAGCAAGCCCCCCCCACCCCATCCATCAGCATGTCCCAGGCAGAACTTTGGCTGGGAGCTCGGTGGGTGAGCAGCGACCTCTGCTGGTCAGGGCAGGAAGGGACACCCTGAAGGTGTCCCAAATGCAGCGAAGGAATTCCAAATGCAGTGAACATGCAAAGCTGACATCCACTTTTACATTTAAAAAAAAAAAAAATCAACACAGCCCTTGAGATATTAATGTTTCAGCATCATAGTATTCTGGAATACAATGGTAGCTGCACGCTCACATGGGATGTGAAGGAAGATGCTGATTTAGAGAGGAGGTGCTGAGGTACAAGTTCCCCAGACTAGGACCCTTCAGACTGGTTGGGGTGTGAGGACTCAATGTGTGATGAGTTTTGAGGAGAGAATCACAGGACGTTTGGGCTGCAAGTGCCTGGTGCGTTGAATCCCAGATCCCTAAGAGCACCTGGGGGACCCACATTCCACATTGGGCCGGTGGGGTGAGCGGACCTCCATGAGTCTGCTGGAAGCTTATCCTGAGATCTGGTTGAAGGGCTGTGGCCATTGACTCCCAGAAATCCAGAGCCACCCTGTCCACTAGCTGCGTGGTGATTTATATGAATTTAAACCAAAAGCAATTTAAAAATCCAGTTCTCCTGTTCCATCAGCCACTGGTCAGGTGCTCACTGGCCAGCGTGGCTGCTGTAACAGAGAAGGTGGAATCATTTCCATCATCTGAGAAAGGTCTACTGGGCAACACTGAGGTGACAGGTGGCCCCCCTATCACTTAGGTGGGCGGCCAGGCGAGTTTGCTCTTTGTGTCTGCCAGCAGAATTTTCTGCACCAAGAGACCTGATAAGATATAAAGCCAAGCTCTATAGAGAGAAGTTTACGGCCCCTATTTTAGACAATAGGTTTGGGCCATGATATGAAAGTGTTAGTCACTCGGTCTTGCCTGACTCTTTGCAACCCTATGGACTGTAGCCCTGTAGCCTACCAGATTCCTCTGTCTGCGGGATTCTCCAGGCAAGAATACGGGAGTGGGTTGCCATTCCTGAGACCTTATAACCTGCAGAGCCAAAGCCTTTTATACAACAGTCTGCCACCCTCTTCTTTAGAGACTGGATTTGGGGCATCATGGGCTGGAGGAAAGGAGCTTGAAGGCCACTGCTGAGGTCCAGGCAGAGGCTGGAGTGGCTGACACTGAGAGGACTATTTCTGAGAACTGTTTTGGAAGTAGTGTGCCCAAGGTGTGTTCATGAATTGGATGGGAGGAGGACAGGAGAGGGACGGAGCATTGTGTCTAGTGTGGCTGGACGGCTGAGGGACCATGAACTGAGTCTGGTGAAGGTGGGGTTCTGTCTTGATCAGCGTCATTGTCCACAGCTCCTGTGAAGGTGCCTCTGCAAAGACACTTGTGAGATGGATGGATGGATAAGTGAGAGAGAAGAGGGAGCGAGAAGGGGGGTGGTTTCTCCTGGGAAATCAGGAGATGGGTTTGCCTGTGTTTCATTTTGATGGTGACCTCCAGACACAGGTGTCAGAGTGGCTAAATGGATGAGTCTGGAGTGCTGGGGAAGGGCCAAGGGTTGACAGAGATGGGATGGATTCTGAAGCCAGAGGACTGGAGGAGAGAATTAGATGAGAGAGTGAGTTAAGGAGAAGAGGACCGAGGGCTTAGTGCTGAGGCAGTCCGGAGGAGCCTGAGAGGGGCTGAGCAGGTGAGGCCAGTGCGGCAGGAGGGCACCAGGGGACATGGTGTCCTGGAGCCACAGAGGTGGGAGGACTCTGCTGAGACAGCCAAGTGGACCTATTCTGGCCAACAAGCCCTGACCCTGGGCTGCTCTGTCTCTTTGCTAACCCTTCTCTCAGTGACCCTCCCAAAGGAACCTGTAGAACCCAGTTCAGACATGCCCACCTTGTCCATATTTCCAGGTCCCAGTGAGGAGACCAAGGCCCAGAGGGAGAAACTGGCCTGTTGGAGTTTCCATGGTGACAGGACCCAGGGGGCTTGATATCAAACAGCTGTGGGTGTCATGAGGGGCCACCCTCTCCACAAGACCCCACAGAGCATCGCCTCTGAAGTCTGAGTAGTGTCTGCCTCAGGCAGGGGCTCTCAAGCCTTGGGTGTCCCTCTGGAGGGGACACTGGGCAGCATCTGGAGACAGTCTGGTTGTCTCACAGCATCTGGTGGGTGGAGCCCATTGCTGCTGTTCCAAAATGTTTTTCTCCCTGGCAGAGTGGCTTGTAACCATCCAAAGTTCTGAATTGCTTCTAACAACTGCTCTGTGATTCATGAAGTCTCCCTCCCTCCCTGGTGGTGGGCAGTAGCAGGTATTTTATACAGATGAGAAAACTGAGGTTTAGTGATTGGAGACCAAGGTCATGCTTCTTGAGTAAGTCGATCACAACAGAGGAGAAGGATGGGTGTGGGAGAGTGGAGGGCCTGAGGTCAGGTGAGTCATTCCTCTGTCACCTCCTCCCCCGAAACCATGACATGGGGAGCATGCTGGGTGCTCAGAGGGTAGGAACCAAGCCCGGAACTAGTCCTTCAGGCTCATGCCAGCCCATCTGCCAGTGCTTCCATCTGCAAGCATGGCTGCTGAGGGCCTGGGCGAGGAGCATGGCCTCCCAGGAACCAGCGTCCACTGCCCTGCACTGATTTACACAGACCAGGAGACCCAACTGCCCATGTGGAGAAAAGGGATGGTTCTCACTTGCCTCTGGCTCAACAGGAAACTACACATCTGTTTTTACCCAGAAACAGAAAATATTTTTTCATATTTTTGCAAAACTTTTTCACTAAAGCAATCAGAATTGTAGACTCCTAGAAGTAACAGGTAACAGTTCGTAGGATAAGACAATAGTCTTGAAGTCTAGGAGTCTTAAAAAAAAATTCTATGAACAAATCATACTTTTGAGGACAGTTTTACTGAGTCAGTTGCAGTGTGGTGGCTGACCCCAGAGCCTATTATACAGTGTGGAGTACAGCCAGAGAAAAACAAATATTATGTGTTTATGTATGTGTGTATATATATATACACACACACAGAGAATCTAGAAAAATGGTACTGATGAGCCTATTTTCAGGGAAGGAATGGAGATGCAGAAGTAGAGAACGGAGCTGTGGACACAGCAGGGGAAGGAGTGGGTGGGGCAAGTTGAGCAGCATTGACATGTGCACACTATGATGTGCAAAACAGACCAGCGGTGCTGTGTGCTTGCGTGCCCGGTCACATCCCACTCTGTGCAATGCCATGGACTGTAGTCTGCCAGTCTCCTCTATCCATGGAATTCTCCAGGCAAGAATACTGCGGGGGTTGCCATTTCCTCCTCCAGGGGATCTTCTCCGCCCAGGGATCCAACTCACATCTCCTGCACTGGCAGACAGATTCTTTATTGCTGGACCATTAGGGAAGCCCAGATAGCTAGTGGAAAGCTGCTGTATAACACAGGATGCCTGGCCTGGCTCTCTGTGATGACTTAGAGGAGTAGGATGGGGGAAAGGGAGGTTCAACAGGGAGGGGATATATATGTGTGTGTGTGTGTGTATCTATAAATTGTGACTGAACCACATTGTTGTATGGCAGAAACCAAGACAACATTATAAAGCATTTTTCCTCCAATTAAAAAAAATTCAAGTTAAAAGCTAAATAAGGCATATGTAATAATAATAAAACTAGTGTTTTCATGTGCATATCCATACAGGACATAAAGTGAGGCTCATGCCATAACGGCTGTTCTCAGTGATACAAACCTGACTGAAATGTGCAGTGGGTGGGAAGGGGACGTTTCTTTCCTCAGATCTTGATCATCAGGATTTGGAAGGCCCAGCCCTTCTGCATCTCCATGAGCTTCACAAGGGAGAAGTTCTGGCCGGAGAAGTCTTCAGCTTCCAACAGGGACAATAAGAAAATGGAAATGGTGATGACAGTTGGGTGTGTGGGACGTGCAGTGTCCCTTCTATAGTTACAGAGATTTGTGCGGACAGGATCAGGCCTGCCTCAGTCAGCACCACGGACAGCACCGCTCCCTGCTCGGAATATCCCCTGACTGATGGGTGAATCCTACACAGCAACTGTGGGGCCAGCTTTGCAGAGGGAGTTAGGAGCCTCACTCATCAGTTCAGTTTGGTCACTCAGTCGTGTCTGACTCTTTGCAACCCCATGAATCGCAACACACCAGGCCTCCCTGTCCATCACCAACTCCCGGAGTTCACCCAGACTCATGCCCATCGAGTCAGTGATCCATCCAGCCATCGCATCCTCTGTCGTCCCCTTCTCCTGCCCCCAACTCCTCCCAGCATCAGAGTCTTTTCCAATGAGTCAACTCTTCGCATGAGGTGGCCAGAGTATTGGCGTTTCAGCTTTAGCATCATTCCTTCCAAAGAAACCCCAGGGCTGATCTCCTTGCAGTCCAAGGGACTCTCAAGAGTCTTCT
>SJYC01021854.1:0-31971 GCA_006408675.1 Madoqua kirkii | reverse complement strand
GGTCATCACAGAGCCCTGAGCTGGGCGCCCTGTGCTCCACAGCGGCTTCCCACTGGCTGGCTGTTCTGCATGTGGGGGGGGATATATGTCAGCGCTACTCTCCCTGTTCATCCCACCCTCCCCTTCCCCCTGTTAGCCTCCTGTCTCTTGATGGACAGAGGAAAGTGCATTCACTTTGGCCTGAGGAAGATGAAAAATGCCCCCACTTTCCTAGGCAGCAAGGGTGCTGCAGGGGGATCATGGAAGGTGCCATCCCACCAGCAGGTCCTGCTCCCCCTGCCTGGAAGGGCCTGGGGCTGCCTTCCTGTCTTCAGGAACCCCTGTCCACCCAGGGCCCCTGGGTCTCAGGAGGAGCGTGTTTCCTGGGGATGGTGGTTCTCAAGATGGGGCGGCCTGTGGACTCCTTGACCCCAAGGGTGTGTCCCAGCTGCTCCTGGGAACAGATGCCATCTGCTATTTGCGAAACGTATGTGCTTCTGCCGCTTGGCATTCTCTGTTTCTACAAATAAGTGCTTTTACAATACAACTGAAATGCCGGAAAAAGAGACAACCTACTTTGAGGTCACTGCTGCCTCGGAGCAAGGGTGTTTAAAAATAACCCCCGTCTGCCATGTGCTCACTGCTCTCACCGCATCAGCTCAGTGGCGGGCCCGGTGCCAGCCAGGATGGCGGGATGGAAGGTTCCAGGCTGCGTGTGTGTGCGGGAGCAGGCGTGCGTGTGCCTGAGAGGTGAGGGAGTGCTGTCCTCAGCGATGGTGCTGGCAGCTGGCCACCGGACCACCCTGTTGATCCTGAGGGCACGTGCCTGAGGGCACGTTATGGCACCCTCTTCTGGCCCAGATCTGGCATCTCACTCCAGCTGCGGTGAAAGGGCTTCAGGTCCAACGTGGAAGAGCTTTGTCGGAGGAAGAACCCTCAGGGGCTGAGTTCGTGGGAACAGATGGTGTGTGCCCAGTTGTGGGGAGGCCTTGAGTGGGCCCCTCGGTGAGCACTGGGGCCACTGCCCTCCAGGGTCTGCTCTCACAGTCCTCTGGAAGAGAGGATCTTAGGTTTTGCAGCTGAACCTGAGCGGCTGACTCTGGTGTTTTTCAGGCTGTGCTGCTCAGTCCCTAGCCGCGCTGATGCAGGGTGTCTTTTTCTCCAAGTGTGGCCTTTCCCGAGGACTGCTGCCTTTAACCAGGGATCGATCACAGTCTTAAAGAGAGGAATGGAGTTTGCCTGCAGGCTTCCATAAGCCCTCCGGCAAGCGTGGATCTGAAGGCCACAGGGCCCAGCCCCCATGCAACTAATTGGAATACAGTTTGGGGTCTTTTATGTAATTTTACTTCTTTTTGGCTGCACCGAGTCCTCGTCGCTGCCCAGGCTTTTTTGGCAAGCAGAGGCTACTCTCTAGCTGCAGTGTGCAGGCTTCTCATTGCAGTGGCTTCTCTTGTTGTGCAGCACAGACTGTAGGCACATGAGCTCAGTGTTGTGGCTCCTGGGCTCTGGAGCACAGGCTCAATAGTTGTGGCGCACGGGCTTAGTTGCCCTGCAGCATGTGGGATTTTCCTGGACCAGGAGTCGAACCTGTGTCTCCTGCACCGACAGGTGGATTCTTTACCAATGAGCCACCAGGGAAGCATGGCATAGAGTTTTGAAGCATGATCTTTGAATAGTTGAAATAACGATCCTTGATTTTTAAATTCCTGCCTGCTAACCCCTCCTCTGAGAAATCTGTATGCAGGTTAAGAAGCAACAGTTAGAACCAGACATGAAACAACAGACTGGCTCCAAATTGGGAAAGGAGTACGTCAAGGCTGTATATTGTCACCCTGCCTATTTAACTTATATGCAGAGTACATCATGAGAGATGCTGGACGGGATGAAGCACAAGCTGGAATCAAGAATGCCAGGAGAAATATCAATAAACTCAGATACACAGATGACACCACCCTTATGGCAGAAAATGAAGAAGAACTAAAGAGCCTCTTGATGAAAGTGAAAGAGGAGAGTGAAAAAGCTGGCTTAAAACTCAACATTCAAAAAATGAAGATCATGGCATTCAGTCCCATCACTTCATGGCAAATAGATGGGGAAACAATGGACATAGTGACAAACTTTATTTTCTAGGGCTCCAAAATCACTGCAGATGGTGACAGCAGCCGTGAAATTCAAAGATGCTTGTTCTTTGGAAGAAAAGCTATGACCAACCTAGACAGCATATTAAAAAGCAGAGACATTACTTTGCCAACAAAGATCTGTGTAGCCAAAGCTATGGTTTTTCCAGTGGTCATGTATGGATATAAGAGTTGAACTAGAAAGAAAGCTGAGCCCCAAAGAATTGATGCTTTTGAATTGTGGTATTGGAGAAGACTCTTCAGAGTTGCTTGGACTGCAAGGAGATCCAACCAGTCCATCCCAAAGGAAATGAGTCCTGAATGTTCACTGAAGGACTGATGCTGACGCTGAAACCCCAATACTTTGGCCACCTGATGTGAAGAACTGACTCGTTTGAAAAGACCCTGATGCTGGGAAAGATTGAAGACAGGAGGAGAAGGGGACGACAGAGGATGAGATGGTTGGATGGCATCACTGACTCGATGGACATGAGTCTGGGCAAGCTCTAAGAGTTGGTGTTGGACAGGGAGGCCTGGCGTGCTGCAGTCCATGGTGTCACAAAGAGTTGGACACAACTGAGTGACTGAGAGAGTAGCTCTGAAATGCAGTCTGGAAGCTGTAACCAAAGCAGACGGAAAACCTGCTCCTGATTTAGGATTCTGTTCACAGGTCCCCGTCCGTGACAATCCCTTGAGAGCCATCCCTGCTCTTTCTGTCCATCATCCTGTCCTGAGCTTAACTGCCCACAAGAGTTTGTGATTTTAAGGCTGACGAATGAATGAATAAATGAACGGACACCGACTTACCAGACTAATGAGTAGAGGAGGACTCACTGGGTGGAAAGGCATTTTAAAAAGAGCATCAGGGAATAAACATGTGCCCTGAGGTTCTGGAAGTAAGGTCTTATCTTGACTCTGCCACTAAGTAGCTGTGGATAAGTTCAGCCTCCCTGTTATTCATCTGAAAAGGGACGTGATTAGATGTCGTTCAAGATTCCTTCCAGCTCTAAGGTATGGTTCTCAGGAACAGCACACTGTCTGTTTCAGAACTGAGGGTGTACTGGAGCAATTCTAAGACCTCACCTGCCGTTCGAGTTCTGTTTGCTGCAGTGTGTGGGGTGGCTGAGGCTGGAGGAATGACACCAGTCCAGTGTTAGGTGCCAAGCCTGTGTCCACTGTCCAGGCCAGCTCTGGACAGTGCCCCGGTCTTACTCGCAGTGTGTCCTGGCCGGGCAATAAGCTGCATGGTCACCCTAGTCGCGGAGCACCCACTTGTGTTCAGAGAGGCACGGCCAGCCCAAGGTCACAGCACATCCTCTTGCTCTGGGAATCCAGGCTTCTGAAGTCCTTGTAGGAAGCCTTTTGGGAGGGGCATTTTCTGCATCTACAGAAGTCTGAAGGAAGTCCTGGGGGACGCATACATCAAGGCTTGGCAGGGATGCTGGCACTAATCAGAAGTCCCCACTCTGAGCAGTTCAAGCTACATACAGTGTGATAGCAAACATTTCAGAAGCATAAAAATAACCGAAAAGCAAATTTTAAGAAGTCCCACCCAAGAGGTGCAGTAGATGAGCTAGGGCCCCTTGTGGAGAAATGATGAGGTCAGAGAATATGGACAGGTGCCTGGGTTCTCTGGGCAGGCTGCCTGGAGGAGGTGGCAGGGTGCTAGCAGCCCAGCCCACTGTGGTGCTGACCTGCACTGCTGGGAGGGGGCAGCAGTCTCCTCACAGGAGTGGAGACTGGGGTCCCTATTTGGGTCTGGGGGCTATCTGCACACTTGCTTCTTAGATACCGTGGCCCTCTCCTTGCAGCAGGATATGGGGACACAGGAGGCTGCATGATGAACACAAGGAAGGAGGCATGTCCTACTTGGCCTTGCAGGGGCCAGGCATCCAGCCAGCTGGGAGCTGGAGCCCAGCAGCACCAGGCAAGGGAATGGAGTGCAGAGACTCCGTCTTATGGTAAAAATGACCATGGACACTGTTTACGGAGCACTGAGTCTGCCTGCAGTGCAGGGGATGTGGGTTCGATCCCTGGGTCGGGAAGATCCCCTGGAGGAGGAAATGGCAACCTACTCCAGTATTCTTCCCTGGAGAATCCATGGACAGAGAAGCCTGGTGGGCTACAGTCCAAGGGGTCGCACAGAGTCGGACACGACTTGAAACAACTGAGCATGCACACGTAGGAATGTGACAACATGTCATGAAGGAAGAAGCCAAGAATTTTTCCTGGACAGGTAGCAACAACAGGAAGACAAGTCAAAGGCCAGGCTGTGAAAACGTCCACAGTCTCGCCTGCTGGCCCACGTGTGAACCCCAGCAATCAGCCGTTGTCATAGTTACTGAGGCCAGAGCCCAGATTGCATCTTCGAGGAACCCGCCAACATGATAGATTTCTCAAAACAGAAATGGAATCAACAGTGGGAAATATAGATAGTAAATCAACCCCACGTCCTGGACTATTTTTATACCGAGCTAATTTTAAAAGCTCTATTTCTATAGGAATCAGTGAGACTTCCACCCATCTGCGGCTCCAGCTTCCTTTTTATTTTCCTCCTAACTCTCATCTCACAGCTTGTTATTTTATTTTTTTTAAACAGCTCCAATTAACATCTCAGGAACCAGAGTTTACAGTCCAGGGGCCTCAGGCGGCCATTTATCCCAGGAAAGGACACATTCATCATCATGAAGGGTTTTTTTTAAAACATCAGCTTCAGCCATGCCGTCTCTCTTCTCTGAATTTCCATGTATTTGAATGCTGCTGCTTTCTAAAAAGAAATTCACTGTGTTATCCCACCTAAAACCACAGAGGCTACTTACAGAAGGGCGGGGGAGAGGAGGAAGCAGCCGGCCCCAGGGTCAGGGGGAGAGCTAGAACCATCCTTTGATGGTTGGCCGGAGGGGCAGGGTGACGCTCCAACACCTAGCCCTCCCTCCAGATGGCTTTCACGGGTGACTGGCAGCCATCTCTTCTCGGGGGTCACTGTGCCTGACTCTGAGTCACACCGCCTTCTCCACTGGAGTAAAAGCCCACGAGGCCAGGGACTTCATCTCCACCTCCAGTTCCTTTTAGCAATGACACTCAACGTGTATTTATTTAAAGACTATGTGACTCATCTTGCCCAGAAGAGTGTGAGCTGGTAATGCTTTTCAAGTAAATTTTAAAACCTATTTTATGGGAGCCACAGTGCTCCAACCTTTGAAATTATATACCATTTCTTGTTCTTTTCAGATGGTGCTATTGGCTAACTGCTGTTCTGTAAATCTTGGTTTAAAATTTTCTAGGAGAAAAGATCTGATCCAATGAACTGTGGCATGGTGGAGGTTTCAAGTTCAGACCATGGTAATTCGCTGGTGGCTCAGTTGTAAAGAATCCACCTGCCAATGAGATGAGGGTTTGATCCCTGGGTCAGGAAGATCCCCTGGAGTAGGAAATGGCGACCTACTACTCCAGTATTCTTGCCTGAGAAATTCCAGGGACAGGAACCTGGCGGGCTACAGTCCATGGAGTTGCAAAGAGTTGGCTGAGACAGAGGATGAGATGGCTGGATGACATCAGAGATCTTTTTGATCTCAAGCCATTGGTTCAGTTCGAATAGTTTTCTTCCTTATTTCCAATTGGATTGTTTTAATCAAATCTTCCTTAACTGAAGAATGGGTTACATCCTGTTTATAAGTGTTACATGGTCCATGCTCACCAGATGTGGGCTAAATGTCACTGCTGCCCATTTTTTCAAAATTTAAGCAGACTCGCTCCCATTTTTCTTATGAAAATATCCAAAGTCATCTATGAAAACTTTGAATACAAATAGGTTAAATTCATGAATATCCAAAGCATCAGTCAAAATTATTTCAATAAGATTTATTTTTATTTCTATTTTGAAAAAGTAATTCAATTCAGTTCAGTTCAGCCGCTCAGTCGAGTCTGACTCTTTGCAACCCCATGAATTGCAGCACACCAGGCCTCTCTTCCATCACTAAATCCCAGAGTCTACTCAGACTCATGTCCATCGAGTTGGTGATGCCATCTAGCCATCTCATCCTCTGTCATCCCCTTCTTCTCCTGCCCTCAATCTTTCCCAGCATCAGGATCTTTTCCAATGAGTCAACTCTTCGCATGAGGTGGCCAAAATATTGGAGTTTCAGCTTTAGTATCAGTCCTTACAATGAACACCAGGACTGATCTCCTTTAGGATGGACTAGTTGGATGTCCTTGCAGTCCAAGGGACTCTCAAGAGTCTTCTCCAACATCACAGTTCAAAAGCATCAGTTCTTCAGTGCTCAGCTTCCTTCACAGTCCAACTCTCACATCCATACATGACCACATCCATACATAGCCTTGACTAGATGGACCTTTGTTGGCAAAGTAATGCCTCCGCTTTTCAATATGCTATCTAGGTTGGTCATAACTTTCCTTCCAAGGAGTAAGTGTCTTTTAGTTTCATGGCTACCAGTCACCATCTGCAGTGATTTTGGAGCCAAAAAAAATAAAGTCTGACACTGTTTCCCCATTTATTTCCCATGAAGTGATGGGACCAGATGTCATGATCTTAGTTTTCTGAATGTTGAGCTTTAAGCCAACTTTTTCACTCTCCACTTTCATTTTCATCAACAGGCTTTTTAGTTCCTCTTCACTTTCTGCCATACAGGTGGTGTCATCTGCATATCTGAGGTTATTGATATTTCTCCTGGCAATTTTGATTCCAGCTTGTGCTTCTTCCAGCCCCGTGTTTCTCATGATGTACTCTGCATATAAGTTAAATAAATAGGGTGACAATAGACAGCCTTGACGTACTCCTTTTCCTATTTGGAACCAGCCTGTTGTTCCATGTCCAGTTCTAATTATTGCTTCCTAACCTGCATGTATGTTTCTCAAGAGGCAGGTCAGGTGGTCTGGTATTCCTATCTCTTGAAGAATTTTCCACAGTTTATTGTGATCCACACAGTCAAAGGCTTTGGCATAGTCAATAAGGCAGAAATAGATGTGTTTTTGGAACTATCTTGCTTTTTCGATGATCCAGTGGATGTTGGCAATTTGATCTCTGGTTCCTCTGCTTTTTCTAAAACCAGCTTCAGCATCTGGTAGTTCATGGTTCACGTATTGCTGAAGCCTGGCTTGGAGAATTTTGAGCATTACTTTACTAGCATGTGAGATGAGTGCAATTGTGTGGCAGTTTGAGCATTCTTTGGTTCATGTCCAGTTCTAACTGTTGCTTCCTGACCTGCATACAGATTTCTCAAGAGTCAGGTCAGGTGGTCTGGCATTCCCATCTCTCTCAGAATTTTCCACAGTTGATTGTGATCCACACAGTCAAAGGCTTTGGCATAGTCAGTAAAGCATAAATAGATGTTTTTCTGGAACTCTCTTGCTTTTTCCATGATTCAGCAGATGTTGGCAAGTTCATCTCTGGTTCCTCTGCCTTTTTAAAAACCAGCTTGAACATCAGGAAGTTCACGGTTCACATATTGCTGAAGCCTGGCTTGGAGAATTTTGAGCATTACTTTCCTAGCATGTGAGATGAGTGCAATTGTGCAGTAGTTTGAGCATTCTTTGGCATTGCCTTTCTTAGGGATTAGAATGAAAACTGACCTTTTCCAGTCTTGTGGCCACTGCTGAGTTTTCCAAATTTGCTGGCATATTGAGTGCAGCACTTTCACAGCATCATCTTTCAGGATTTGAAATAGCTCAACTGGAATTTCATCACCTCCACTAGCTTTGTTCATAGTGATGCTTTCTAAGGCCCACTTGACTTCACATTCCAAGATGTCTGGCTCTAGATGAGTGATCACACCATCATGATTATCCGGGTCATGAAGATCTTTTTTGTATAGTTCTTCCGTGTATTCTTGCCACCTCTTCTTACTATCTTCTGCTTCTGTTAGGTCCATACCATTTCTGTCCTTTATTGAGCCTATCTGCATGAAATGTTCCCTTGGTATCTCTAATTTTCTTGAAGAGATCTGTAGTCTTTCCTATTCTGTTATTTTCCTCTATTTCTTTGCATTGATTGCTGAAGAAGGCTTTCTTATCTCTTCCTGCCATTCTTTGGAACTCTGCATTCAGATGCTTATATCTTTCCTTTTCTCCTTTGCTTTTCACTTCTCTTCTTTCCACGGCTATTTGTAAGGCCTCCCCAGACAGCCATTTTGCTTTTTTGCATTTCTTTTCCATGGGGATGGTCTTGATCCCTGTCTCCTGTACAATGTCATGAACCTCTGTCCATAGTTCATTAGGCACTCTATTAGATCTAGGCCCTTAAATCTATTTCTCACTTCCACTGTATAATCATAAGGGATTTGATTTAGGTCATACCTGAATGGTCTAGCGGTTTTCCCTACTTTCTTCAATTTGAGTCTGAATTTGGTAATAAGTTCATGATCTGAGCCACAGTCAGCTCCTGGTCTTGTTTTTGTTGACTGTATAGAGCTTCTTCATCTTTGGCTGCAAAGAATATAATCAATTTGATTTCAGTGTTGACCATCTGATGATGTCCATGTGTAGAGTCTCCTCTTGTGTTATTGGAAGAGGATGGTTGCAAAGATGAAATTACGTGATGAGAGGCAATGCTTTGCTCCAGGGCTGGGCACCTGAGATGTGGTCTGAGAGAGTAGAGAGGCTGGGGTCCTAAGGTGGGGATGGGAGGTCACCTCTCTTCTTGTGTCGGGAGGAGGAATGGTATATCAGGGATGGTAGGTTTGTGTTTGTGCTCCCCCGCACCCCTTGGTCTGATGGCCTCAGTTTCCTCTGTAAATCTGGAGATAAGGCTGCAAGGGAGGAGGGAGTAAGAAACTGTGGAGGTAGGTGAGACACAGAAAAGGTCTGAAGCTGAGTGGCTGCAGGATGGAGCAGAGCCAAGGGCGTGGAGGGAGGTGGTCCTGAGATACCAGGACGGGGGCTCCCGTATCACTGTCTTTCACAGCGCTCCACAGTGACAGGAGCCAACAGGTGGAAGCTACATCCAGAGATAGGATTTTCCTAATTAGCTAAGTGGAAAGGAAGTGTGGCAGAGGGCTTGAGGGGTGTTGGTGAGATGGTGGTGGAGGGACAGATGGTGGAACCTGAGCTGGATAAACAGAAGGGAGAAAGGAGAGGGTTGATGGGTGGGGAGAAGGCAAAGGGGTGGACAGAGAGTGCTCTTCGAGCAGGAGGAACCTGACCAGCAGCTGGAAGAAGAGAGGATAGGGGGCTCTGAGCTGGCTGACCCTTCCTCAAAGCTAAACCCCCTGCTTCTCCCTCACCACTCAGCTCACAGGCTCGCCCAGGGCAGGGCTGTGGAAAACCGGGCACAGAAAATCAATAGCTCAGGAATTTGAAGGTCTGCAATGTGCTAGGCATGCATCTTGTTGTTGCTTCTTGGTTAAACCTCAAGGCAATCCTGGGAAGGACTCTGGCTATTACTCCAACGTCATCCATGGTAAATGGAGACACAGGAGGTCAGTAACTCATCCAAGGGCCCAGAGCAGTGCAGGGACAGCTCGGGTCTGATTCCCAAGCCTGTGTTGGTGACCAGCAACCCCAGGTGAGGTGGGAGCCTCAGTGCCACCAGCTGAGGGGGGAAAGGGACAGAGTCACCTACACTCTTGAAGTTGTCTCCCTCTTCCTTCCCTCCTGCCTCTGCTTCTGATGTTCCTGTTGATTGTTGAGCTCCCTGGGAATTGCGTGTATATGGGAAGTGACCCCTCTGGACTCGGTCCAGTGATGACAAGCCCACCCAGCCAAAGACCCTGCACTGTCTTCACGCCTGCCCCAGTCAGAGAAGCAGTGGTTTGTGTACTGTTTTTTCTTTGAACCAGCCAAGTTGTCGTCAGCATCCAGAGATGAAGAAGCAGACGCCGCCAGCAGCCTCCCACCTAGCACAGAAGAGCCCTCTCAAGCCGACTCCCTGGACAGTCCTCCCAGACCCCTGGAGAGATCTGTGGGCCAGCTCCCAAGCCCCCCGCTGCTGCCCACCCCACCACCCAAGGCAGGCTCCAGAACCGCGAGAAGTGTTGCAGGTGGGTCTGTGAACCTCCGTCCATGCCTCCCACTGTGGGCTGGCTCTCACCCTTTGCTTCTGTGTGGGGCTCTGGGCAGGTTCAGGGGAGCAGAGCTGGAGGTGGGAAGGCGGCCCTTGTTGAGGAGCTTGGTTGACAGGAGCAGGGCCTTGGGCTCCCTTAAGCAAATAAGGAGCAACTGTCAAAGATTTCTTCCAGAATCTGAAGGCAGGAGACACAACCACAGCCTTTCTATCTGGGTGCTCAGGTGTCTGACTGTGCTTCTCCGCTTCTGGGTCAGTGTCTGTCTCTTTCTTCTTACCTTCTCCTTCCCTCTCCTTTACCTCTGTCCCTCCCGCTCATCACCCCCTCTACTACCTCCCTTCCCCTCCTTCTCTTTTGATCTCTCTGTTCCTTCCCTCCCTTCCCAAGCCTGTCTCCCCTCCCTTTCTTTCTCTCTGTCTCACTTATGATCTCTACTCACCTCTGTGGGTGCTCTCCAACCGGCAATGCCTCAGTGCCACCAGCTGAGGGGGGAAAGGGACAGAGTCACCTACACTCTTGAAGTTGTCTCCCTCTTCCTTCCCTCCTGCCTCTGCTTCTGATGTTCCTGTTGATTGTTGAGCTCCCTGGGAATTGCGTGTATATGGGAAGTGACCCCTCTGGACTCGGTCCAATGATGACAAGCCCACCCAGCCAAAGCCCCTGCACTGTCTTCACGCCTGCCCCAGTCAGAGAAGCAGTGGTTTGTGTACTGTTTTTTCTTTGAACCAGCCAAGTTGTCGTCAGCATCCAGAGATGAAGAAGCAGACGCCGCCAGCAGCCTCCCACCTAGCACAGAAGAGCCCTCTCAAGCCGACTCCCTGGACAGTCCTCCCAGACCCCTGGAGAGATCTGTGGGCCAGCTCCCAAGCCCCCCGCTGCTGCCCACCCCACCACCCAAGGCAGGCTCCAGAACCGCGAGAAGTGTTGCAGGTGGGTCTGTGAACCTCCGTCCATGCCTCCCACTGTGGGCTGGCTCTCACCCTTTGCTTCTGTGTGGGGCTCTGGGCAGGTTCAGGGGAGCAGAGCTGGAGGTGGGAAGGCGGCCCTTGTTGAGGAGCTTGGTTGACAGGAGCAGGGCCTTGGGCTCCCTTAAGCAAATAAGGAGCAACTGTCAAAGATTTCTTCCAGAATCTGAAGGCAGGAGACACAACCACAGCCTTTCTATCTGGGTGCTCAGGTGTCTGACTGTGCTTCTCCGCTTCTGGGTCAGTGTCTGTCTCTTTCTTCTTACCTTCTCCTTCCCTCTCCTTTACCTCTGTCCCTCCCGCTCATCACCCCCTCTACTACCTCCCTTCCCCTCCTTCTCTTTCGATCTCTCTGTTCCTTCCCTCCCTTCCCAAGCCTGTCTCCCCTCCCTTTCTTTCTCTCTGTCTCACTTATGATCTCTACTCACCTCTGTGGGTGCTCTCCAACCGGCAAAGCAGAGCCAGGAATCCACACCAGACTGCAGGGTGGTGGTCAGAGCAAGGAGCCCCGCTAAGCAGAGCCCCCCCACCCCCCCCACAGGGCATGTCCTTCTGTGGCTTTGGCCACCCTGGCTGAAAGATCCCAGGACATGGAGACATTGACTTTTCAAGTTTTGGTACATGTTGTCTCATCACTGCTGGAAGCAGGAGACACTGCTGGTCTCAGGAAAAGCAGGCCCTTCATAAAGAGATGATTGTTTTTAAGAATAAATCCTTGCACTGCCTCTGCGGGCAGTGGGCATGGAGGTGACGGTGGATTGCAGAGCTCAGCAGCATTGCTCTAATCTCTGACCACCAGCGATAATATGACAGCTCACCACTTGTCAGGAGCTGCCCAGCCCCAGGCACTCCCAGGAGCCCAGCCCTTGATCCCTGGACCAGCCCTACTAGGGAGGGAACTCGGCCCTCAGCCCAAATCCCAGTGTCTGCATACAGCAGGTGCTCAGCGAGTGCAGGTGACTGATCAAAGGAACAGTCAGGTGACATGACCCTCTTATCTGCCTCCTGCCTCTGTCTCCATCTCTGAGAATGAGTCAGAGCATTTAGTCCTTGGGTGATGTGGTCACACAGATGAAATTTTGACGCAAATAATACTATCCTGTATTTTGTTACTATCCTCACGATAATCCCCATTCCATCCATTGAAACATAAATCAGTTGGAAATCCACTGGCTAAGGCACCATCCCCCCCCCGCTTTATTCTGGCTCTTGTGTAATTTGCATAGAGACTTTCTGCCCGCATTGTGCTTGGACCGGATCAGACCTCAGCCAGTTTTGTATGCCATGACCCCTCCACTCTCCCCACATCTTAAATCATGGGCCCTAGGAGCCTGTGGTCAGCTCCTCTGACTCCCACCCACCCTTCAGGGGTGAGGAGTCTGACTGGATTAGGGGTGGGAGAGGACAGGAGGGTTACCTGCTGTGGTCTTCTGCCTGGATCTCTTGTAGCTGAGTCTGCATTTTGGAGACTTCGTCTTAATTTCTTTTAGGGGCGAGATGTTTGCTTCAACATGTAGCCACTAGGTGGCAGCAGAGGAGGAGGAAGGGCAGAGGAGCCTGGCGGGAGATAGTCCATGGGGTCAGTCCCACTGAGTACATACACGCATGGCATTTAATACTTTTAAAATATGTTGCCTATTTTTTAAACATATCAAAATATGTCTCAGTATTAAACTGAATCACTTAGCTGTACGTCTGAAATTAACACAATATTTTAAATCAACTACGTGTGAGTATTCAGTTGCAAAGTTGTGCTCAACTCTTGCAACCCTGTGGACTGAAGCCCACCAGGCTCCTCTATCCATGGGATTTTCCAGGTAAGGATACTGGAGTGGGTTGCCATTTTCTTCTCCAGGAATCTTCCTGGCCCAGGGATCGAACCTGCATCTCCTGCATTGGCAGGTGGATTCTTTACTGCTGAGCCACCAGGGAAGCCCGAATCAACTATACTTCAATTTATATATATGAAAAAAGAGAAATAAGCATATTAAAATATGATTGGGAACAACTTGTGGGGCCCTGGGACTTGTCATCAGCCCAGATCTTGTCCCGAGGAGAATGGGAGAGCCATGATCAGAAGACTCCCACAAGGAGAGGTGCAAATTGGAGGCAGACGCGAATGGGTGACGGGGAAGCAGAGGGAGGCTGTGGTGGTGGTCCAGGCTGAGCAGCGGCTGTAGAGCTTGGGGAAGTTCTTCCAGCTTCCACAAGAGGAAGTGTGGCTTCAGGATGTCAAGTTTGTCGTAGAGAAATAGGAAGGGGGCTTTCCGTGCCTGAGACCCTGCCAAGGGCCTGTGGGCACTGCCATCCGTTCAGCTCAGGGGTCCCAAGGATGGAGGGGAACTGATCAGGGATGTACCCATCTCCATCTCTTGAGGGAGGGAGCCAGGCACAGCATCTCAGATAGGATGCTAGTGAGTTCACCTGGCCTGGAGCCCTGCGCCCTCTCTGCTCATGGGCTCCTATGTTTCAGCAAAGCCCCTCATCTCTGACCCCAAAGACTTATCTTCTTACTGGTTCTTCTCATGCCCTAGGCCAGCCACACTCTTTCAAGGCTCTGGCGGGAAAAGTACTGACCCTTCCCTCCGAGGACAGCTTTCCACGCCCACCGGGTCTCCTCATCTCACCACTGTCCACCGGCCTCTGCCCCCAAGCCGCGTCATTGAGGAGCTGCACAGGGCGCTGGCCACCAAGCACCGCCAGGACAGGTGAGGCCTCTCCCCTGGCAGAGGGACCTGTGTGCCTGGACCCCCCATCCAGGGCCAGTCTCACTGGGGGGAGTCGCAAGGGACGGGTCCAGGCTGGCCGCGCAGCCCTGCTCTCCCTGTCCTGGAATTCTCAGTTGTCGAGCAAGGCGCTTCCTTTCTCAGTTTTGCACCGGGCTCTGCAGCTGGTTGGTAGCTAGTCTCAGTGGCCACATTCTGAGAGGGATAGGGTGGGAACTGTACACGTGAGAACCAGGCACAGAGCCCCTGCGTTTCCCCTGGAGGAGGGACCCAGGGTCGAGTGGGAGCATCGCACGAGAGGATCAAGTAGCTGTTATATTGGGGACTCTGATCGCGTCCCATTTTCATCCGGCAAGAGCACAAGGTACCTGCCCGGAAGCTGACTCTTACTCTTGACCTCACATGCCTCATGGGCTGAAGAATAGTCACTGGAGGGCAAAACAGATACCAGAATACACATGTGGCTTGGCAGAAATATTGGGCAAAGAAGATGCCCTGGGTGGTTCTTAGGAAATCCTTGGTCTGCACGTTGGCTGCACTGTCTCAGCAGGCTGTATTACATGCATGTCAGCATCATTCAGAACAACACATTCTGAGCAGCCTTGGGCTGAAAGCCCTGGAGCCTCTGGCCCTTCTTTTCCTGAGCATCAGTTGCACATACTCAGGGGCCGTCTTTGCAAAGCCCGTTATAAGTCTTCAGGTCAACCTTGCAGGGTGTCCGGGTAACGGGGACAGTGAATAACCTGAGCTGCATCTCTGATTCAGCTTCCAAGGCAGGGACAGTAAAGGGTCCCCGAAGAAGCGCATGGACGTCCGGCTGTCGAGGACGTGCAGCGTGGAGCGGGGCAAGGAGCGGGAGGAGGCCTGGAGCTTCGACGGGGCCCCTGACGGTAAGCGGACTGTGGCCAAGGAGTCTGAGGAGAATAAGGAGAACCTGATCCTGAATTCTGAACTCAAGGACGACCTGCTCTTGATCAGGACGAAGAGGCCCTGAACGACTCCATCATCTCTGGTGAGCAGAGGGTGGGTCTCTTGGGGCGGGAGCCTCCTTCCAGAGGCATGGAGCCCAAGCGCAGGTTTGGGGGTTCTTCTGCTGCCAGAGCCGAGGGCACAAGGTGGAGGGCACGTGCCAGGGAGTAATGGAGAGAGATGCCCCCTTGTATGTGAGCTGGGGCCTGTGGGCTGGCTCAGGGCACAATTAGGAACCAGAGGAAACTTGTTTGATTCTGACAGTTGCATATACATTTTCGTGTGTATTTGAAAAAATAAAAGTGGCTCAGCCAGCGACTGAGAGCATCAGTGCTTGGGATGATGTGGCAGAATGTCGTTGTGTTGGTGGCACTTGGATTGCCAGCATTTGGAGGATGTGGCAGAAAATGTTAATAAGAAAGCAAGATGAGATGGAAGAGGGAGGAAGGGAGGGTGGGCTGATGCCACTGGTCCTCTCAGAACTCCTATAAACCCAGCAGTGTCTGCTTGTTCAGGACCATGTGTCCACCAGGTCCTTGGAGGTCTGTCTGTCCTCAAAATGTGTTCTCCAGGTTAGAGTATTTGCTCTGTCTTACCCTTGAGGGTATGGGGGCTCACAAGCCAGAGCACTGTAGATCCCTCATGATAATGGGCACTCAGTCCTGATGTGAGCTGTGCTGAGTGCCGTCTCTTGTAGGTGGGTCAAGAGTGACATAGCTGTAAGGTCTTGAGGGGAGGGTTATTGTTCCTTCTGAAAGCATCTCATGGGGCAGTCACCACAGTCTGCAGGGAGCCCCTTGGGGACCTGGTCCCAGTGTTGATGGAAAACAGGGGAGGGTTGGTATTGACTGTGACTTGGTTGTGGCTAAGGGGGTCAGGTGGGGGCAGCCATGACCAGGTGGACAGACCAGGAGCCCAGGACTGGATACTGGCCTTGGCTGTCACCCTCTCCTGTGACCTTGCATCCCTCTGGACCTTGTCCACTTTGGGTCTGGTGAAGCACTTCCTGGAGCACCAGCCGTGGTGAGTGGGGGGGGAGGTGGGGTGGGGATGAAGCTCTCATGTGGTTGGAAGTGGCTGACAGAAGTCAAACCAGGGTCTTCATGTCAGAAACCCAGAGCCAAAGACCCTACATCTGAGAAGAGGCTGAAGCCTGTGGTGTTTCCCACTTACCTGGTTCTGGAACTTTTCCCCTTAAACAGCCATTAGCCTCCTGCAGGACAGGGTGACGTCTGAGAATGGCTGATGTGGACAGGGATCAGGGCTGAAGCAGGTCCCTCAACCTCGGCACCACTGAGGGCTGGACGATCCTCTGTGTGGGGGTGCCCCGGCCTCTGCCCACTGCTCTGGGCTCCCTCTGGCTCAGGGGGAGGATCCTCCCTGCCTGCCTGAGCTGCCAGGGGCTCCAGGTGGGCCTTACCTGTGCCTGCATCAGTTCAGATCACGGTCACCATCTTGCATCAGCTCTTGTGTGTCCTCTCCTTTCCTTATCATGGGATTTAGGGCCCATCTGGATAATCCTGGATGATCTCCTCATTTTAAGATCCTTACCTTAATTACATCTGCAAAAGCAAATTACACCCCCCCACCCCCGCAATAAGGTCACGTTCCCAGGTTCTGAGTACACCAGTCTTTGGGGGTCACGGTCCACCTGGAGCAGCTGCTCCTGATGATGTAACATGCTCCTCTTCCCATGGAGCAGGGTCACCCCCAGGGCCTTTTACCCCCCACCCCTACCAACCCCGCCATCAGGCCCTCAGCTGCGGGACCACCTGCAGCCTGGGCAGGTTCCCACCTACCTCTGCCTCTTCCTCACGGATCAGATCAAACTCCCTCATCTCCACTCTAAAGATAGCACTCTGACCCTTCCTTCAGTGCTCTGCACAGCTGAAATTTTACCATGATTTTTGTGACTATCTATCTTCTGAAGTGAAGTGATTGCTCAGTTGTGTGACTTTGCAACTCTTTGGACTGTAGCCTGCCAGGCTCCTCTGTCCATAGGATTTTCCAGGCAAGAGTACTGGAATGGGTTACCATTCCCTTCTCCAGGAGCTCTTCCTGATCCAGGAATCAAACCTGGCTCTTCTGCATTGGAGGTGGATTCATTACTGTCTGAGCCTCCAGGGAAGCCTCTCTGTCTCTTCACCAGTCTATCAGTTATTTAATGATTCTGTGTTTCACTGCTGTCTGCTAGAGGGCTGGTGCCTCTCATCCACACATACCCAGTTCTAAGTAGCAGTGAGTGGGTAGCTGCTGGGTGAATGGCTTTGACTGCTGTTTGCCTATCCAATGGTCCTCCAGCCCATGTGCCCTGAGCTCCAAGAGGTCCCCTGTGGACTCAGCACGTCCACTGGGGTCTCGGAGGTGTCTCTGATCTGACCCCTGCGGATCTGAGCTCCCAATCTTTGCCTCCAAACCCAGACTGTTCCTGTCCCCATGAGAAGGGCCTCTGACCTGTCCCCATGACCTGAGGCCGTCTCACCACTCTTGACCTTGCTCCTGACATGCAGATGGCGCCTCCTTGGAGATGTCAGCCCGATTCTCCTCTGTTGAGCTGCTCCGTTCTCTCTTGCCTGGACTCAGCCTCCCCCAGGTCCCCCCTGTTTCCACCATCACCCTGTTCTAGCCCCTCCACACAGATGGACATCGGGCAACATCACCCCTTGCTCACACCCCTCCAGGGGCTTCCTGAGGGGTTAATGCAGGTCCTCCCCAAGGCCCCTGCGGCCTGGCCCCATCACCTGGCTTGTCTCCTCCTGGGCCTCTGGGGACCTGGCCATACCCCCTACCTCCACATGCATCTACCACAGGGCTCCCATTCCCACTGAGTAGGAGGTGTGTGCAGCTCCACTGGGTTTAAAATGCCACCTCCTCTAGGAAGGTGGCAGGCATAAATAAGTGACTCTTCCCCACCATGGCCCTTGGCCTCTCTCTCACATTCTGTCCCTGAGTCCTCTCCCCACCAGCACAGATGCCTGAGGTCAGGGCGTCATCAGGCAGAGGTTCCTGCCATGTCTGCAGCCCCATGTGCTACATACACAACAGATGCATGCGTGACTGGGTATTGGGATGGAAGGAGGTGGTGTCTGTAGCCTCCTGTGGGGATCAGCCACTTTCCTCCTTTGAGGTTTCTCCCAGGATGTAGGTCAAACCTGAGTCTCTTGTTCTTTGTCTCCAAAAACCGGCGTCCTTAACTGAACTTGGAGATTGACAGTAGTGATGGAAACAGGAAGGGTAGAACTCATCCTAGAGGCTCTGCTGATGTTAACATGCCCAGGGTCCCACCAGGCTGTGCTTGGGAAGGGCTGCACTGATTATATTTGCAAACCTGGGCAAAGCTGCCCCTCCTGTGGGTACCAGGGCTCACATCAAGGTCAAGGGCTCACATCCAACCCTTTGAGCATCCATGGAGGGCTGGGCCCATTGCACACAGTGAGGCACACCTGGAGAGCCCCACATCCAGAGAGGAGCCCTGACGTCTGCGACTGAGGCCGTGGTACACAATCTGGGATCCCTGAAATCCAGTACAGAATGTGGGCTCTTCACCTTTATTATGCTCTCGTGTGTGTCTGTAGCCCCCTCAGAGTTACAGATCTCTGGGACAAAATGCTAGGAGGGAGAAATTCCATATCGGTTCTGGGAAGAGTCTACACATCTTACTTTCAGGGGAAAATGATTCACCGTGGGAAAAACCCATGAACACACATTCTGCTTTGCCCAGTAAGGCAGCAGCAAAGATCAGCTTTTCTTAGCTTCTCTCGAGTTTAAACCCCACTCCTAGGGTCACAGCTGGTATTTTATTTGTAGATATCTGAGGTGCAGAAGTGGTGCTAGGGGTAAAGAACCTGCCTTCCAGTGCAGGAGACGTAAAAGACACAGGTTCAATCCCGGGGTTGGGAAGATCCCCTGGAGGAGGAAATAGCAACCTATTCCAGTATTCTTGCTTGGAGAATCCCGTGGACAGAGGAGCCTGGAGGGGCTACAGTTTATAGGGTCACACAGAATCAGACACCACTGAAGCGACTTAGGACTGGCAGATGGAGGTGCAGACGGAGAGAAGTCCCAGGCGGCGGCTTCATCAATTATTCATCACAGACACTGCACTCAGTTCAGTTCAATCACTCAGTTGTGTCTGACTCTTTGCAACCCCATGGACTGCAGCACGCCAGGCCTCCCTGTCCATCACCAACTCCCAGAGTTACTCAGACTCGTGGCCATTGAGTCAGTGATGCCATCGCCATTGAACCATCTCATCCTCTGTCATCCCCTTCTCCTCCCGCCTTCAATCTTTCCCAGCGTCAGGGTCTTTTCGAATGAGATAGCTTCATGTCAGATGGCCAGAGTATTGGAGTTTCAGCTTCAACATCACTCCTTCCAATGAATATTCAGGACTGATTTCCTGCAGGATGGACTGGTTGGATCTCTTTGCAGTCCAAGGGACTCTCAAGAGTCTTCTCCAACCCCACAGTTGAAAAGCATCAGTTCTTTGGCACTCATCTTTCTTTATAGTCCAACTTTCACATCCATACATGACCACTGGAAAAACCATAGTCTTGACGAGATGGACCTTTGTTAGCAAAATAATGTCTCTGCTTTTTAATATGCTGTCTAGGCTGGTCATAACTTTTCTTCCAAGGAGTAAGTGTCTTTTAATTTCATGGCTGCAGTCAACCATCTGCAGTGATTTTGGAGCCCAAAAATAAAGCCTGACACTATTTCCACTGTTTCCCCATCTATTTCCCATGAAGTGATGGGACCAGATGTCATGATCTTAGTCTTCTGAATGTTGAGCTTTAAGCCAACTTTTTCACTCTCCTCTTTCACTTTCATCAAGAGGCTCTTTAGTTCTTCTTCACTTTCTTATGGCTGCAGTCAACCATCTGCAGTGATTTTGGAGCCCAAAAATAAAGCCTGACACTATTTCCACTGTTTCCCCATCTATTTCCCATGAAGTGATGGGACCAGATGTCATGATCTTAGTCTTCTGAATGTTGAGCTTTAAGCCAACTTTTTCAGTCTCCTTTTTCACTTTCATCAAGAGACTTTATTTAGCTCCTCTTCACTTTCTGCCATAAGGGTGGTGTCATCTACATATCTGAGGTTATTGATATTTCCCCAGGCAATCTTGATTCCAGCTTGTGCTTCATCTAGTCCAGCATTTCTCATGATGTACTCTGCATAAAAGTTAAATAAGCAGGGTGACAATATACTGCCTTGACATACTTCTTTTCCTATTTGGAACCAGTCTGTTGTTCCATGTCCAGTTCTAACTGTTGCTTCCTGACCTGCATACAGATTTCTCAAGAGTCAGGTCAGGTGGTCTGGTATTCCCATCTCTTTCAGAATTTTCCACAGTTTCTTGTGATCCACACAGTCAAAGGCTTTGGCATAGTCAATAAAGCAGAAATAGATGTTTTTCTGGAACTATCTTGCTTTTTCAATTATCCTATGGATGTTGGCAATTTGATCTCTGGTTCCTCTGCCTTTTCTAAAACCAGCTTGAACATCTGGAAGTTCATGGTTCATGTATTGCTGAAGCCTGGCTTAAAGAATTTTGAGCATTACTTTACTAGTGTGTGAGATGAGTGCAGTTAGTTTGAGTTAGTTTGCACATTCTTTGGCATTGCCTTTATTTGGGATTGGAATGAAAACTGACCATTTCCAATCCAGTGGCCACTGCTAAGTTTTCCAAATTTGCTGAAATATTGAGTGCAGCACTTTCACAGCATCATCTTTCAGGATTTGAAATAGCTCAACTGGAATTCTATCACCTCCACTAGCTTTGTTTGTAGTGATGCTTCCTAAGGCCCACTTGACTTCACATTCCAGGATGTCTGGCTCTAGGTGAGTAATCACACCATTGTGATTATCTAAGTCATGAAGATCTTTTTGTATAGTTCTTCTGTGTATTCTTGCCACCTCTTCTTAATATCTTCTGCTTTTGTTATGTCCATACCATTTCTATTCTTTATTGAGCCTATCTTTGCATGAAATGTTCCCTTGGTATCTCTAATTTTCTTGAAGAAACTGTTTTGGTATTTATTTACCCTTATAACTTGGTGTTGACGGATCCTTTGCATATGATGTCTGTCCAGTGTCACCACTCCAGGAAGTGTTTGTTATCAAACATCTCATTCACCAGAATCCTCTAGTAACATCTACATTAGGGCTTAATTCTTGAGGTGGTGGCAGATCTGCCCCTGAATCAGCTGTCCTGATCAGACTATCCTATTGATTCCGGTTGAAGTGAAAAGTGTATTTGCTATAATCTGGGTCTGACCGCTGGATTTCCATGCAAGGCAAACACGGTGCCTTGATCAGTACAGAGGGGTATGTGTTTAAGTCTCCTGCCACGTGTACATGCTCTCACACACGTTTTCACACATACCCGCCCGCATACCCGATACCTTTATGGGCATGAGCAGTCAGCCCGACAGCGGCAGGACACGCAGCATGTTCTCAGGTCCATCAAAGGTGACTTTTAGAAAAGATTTTGCTTCTTAGTCCCTGGTGATCTAGCGGTTAGGATTCGGTGCTGTCACCGTCATGGGCCGGGTTCAGTTCCTGGTAAGGGAAGCATTTGTTTGGGCTTCCCCGGTGGCTCAGCTGTTAAAGAATCCGCCTGCAATGCAGAAGACTTGGATTCAGTCCCTGGGTCTGGAAGTTCCCCTGGAGAAGGGAATGGCAACCCACTCCAGTATTCTTGCCTGAAGAATCGCATGGACATAGGAGCCCGGCAAGCTATGGGGGATCACAAAGAGTCGGACATGGCGGAGTGATTAACCCAACAGCATGCTTTTTAGAGCAATTTTAGGTTCATAGCAAATTAAGAGCAAATAGTTTTCCCCTATCCCCTGCCCCATACCTGCACAGGCTCCCCACCCCACTATATCATCAATACCCTCTCCAGAGTAGCGGCATTTGTTACGACTGATGAACCTACATTGATGCATCACCCACAGTCCATGCTTTAATTCGGGTTTGTCCTTGTGTGTGTGTGCTGTGACTCTGAACAAATGGGCAGTGACCTGTCCATCTTTACGTATGAGTAGAGAGTTTTCGCCACCCTGACGGTCCTCTGTGCGCTCGTGCCTCCCCCTCCTCAGCCCCTGAAGCACTCACCGCCTTCCCGTCTCCGTGGCTCTGCCTGCTCCAGCGTGTCGCAGCTGGAATCGTACAGCAGGCAGTCTCCACATGGGCTTCTTCACGCAGTAATATACATTTTATGCTTCTGCCATGTCACTTTGTGGCTGGATGAGTCGTTTAATTTTTTTTTCTTTTTTCTCCCCTTATTTTTTACTTTTTCCCTTTTTCTGTATGTGTGATATAATTGATAAGTAACACTGTGTAAGTTAGGTGCGCAGCATAAATGTTCTCCACTTACCTACATCCTGAAATGAATTTCACGTAAGTGCAGTAAACATCTATCATCTCATATAGATACAAAATTAAGAAACATTTTTTCCTTGTGATGAGAACTCTTAGGACTTACTCCTTTAAAACTCATATATAACAAACGTCAATGTTAACTCTATTGATCATATTTATCCTGTACATTACATTCCTTATTTATCTTATAGCTGGAAATTTGTACCTTTTGACCACCTTCATCCAATTCCTCCTCCTTCCACCCTTTGCTGCTGGTGATCTCAAGTCTGATCTCTCTTTCTGAGAGTTTGCTTTTGAAGCTACAATAACACTGTGAGTTCCTGGTACGCAGCGGTGATTCAATATTTCTATACATTTCAGAATGGTCTCCGTGGGTCTAGTTACCATCTGTCACCATATGAAGATATCATTTAATTATTGGCCATATTCCCCGTACTGTACGTTTCCTGCCTGTGACTTGTTTTTTAACTGGGAGTTTGTGCCTCTTCATCTCCTTCACCTGTTTCTGTCCTCCTCACACCCTCATTTCTTTTTCACACAGATTAATATTCCGCTGTCTAGATGTACCACAGTTCATTTATCCTTTCACCTACTGAAGGAGCTCTTGGTTGTTTCTAAGTTTTGGCAACTATGAAGAAAGCTGCTGTAAGCATCCGTGTGTAGGTTTCTGTGTGGGTATACGTTTTCGGATCCTTTGAGGGAGTACCAGAGCGTGCGGTTGTTGGGTCACGTGGTAAAGAGTTTGCTGAGCTTTGTAAGAAACCCCCAGTCGTCCAGGCTGGCTGCAGCGTTTTCTGCTTCCACCAGCACTGGAGCCAAGTTCCTGTTGCTCCACGTCCTGACCCGCGTGTGGTTCGCTGCCGGTGTCCTGGCTATTGGCCACTCTAATAGGTTTGCCGTGGTATCGCGTTATTGTTTTAACTCACATTTCTCTCGTGGCACATGACATGGAGCACCTTTGGCAGCCCAGCCCAGTATGCTTGCCTGGAAAATCTCATGGAAGAGGAGCCTGGGGGGCCACAGTCCATGGGGTCGCAAAGAGATGGGCACGACAGAGCGGCTAACACACGGTGACACGTGAGATGGAGCATCTTTCCATCTGTTGATTTGCCATCTGTATCCAAATGGTGAGGTGTCTGTTAAGGTTTTGGGCCCATTTTTTAATTGGGTGGTTTGTTTTCTTATTGTTGAGTTTTAAGGGTTTTTGGTATATTTTGGATGACATTTGTTTATCAGATTTCAAAAATGTTCATTCCCAGTCCATAACTCTTCTCATCATACTCCTAACATTGTCTTTAACAGAAGTCTTAACTGATTGGTTGGTTTATTCCTTGAAGTGTGCATTTGCTCTTGTATAAAAAAAGTCATTGCCACACCTTAGGTCACCTGGGTTACTTCCCGTGTGATATAGGATTTTTATCTTGTAATAGTTTATATTTTGGTCTGTGATCCACTCTGAGTTCATTTTTGTGAAGGGAGGAAAGTTCGCGTCTAGGTTCATTTTTTGCTCTCCGTTTTGTGTGTGAGTGTCCCGTTGTTCCCACACCATTTGTTGAAAAAGATGATATAAGTCCCTCTTTGTCTCTAGTTGCTTTGTGACTTGAAGTCTACTTTCTCTGGTATAAGTAGGGCTACATCCACTTCCTTTCAGCTGCTGTTTGCTTATAGTAGCATCTTCTATACCCTCGCTTTGAACCTGTGTTTGTCCTTAAAGCTAGGATGTGTCTCCTGGAGGCAGCATGTGGTTGTCTCGTTTTTGCTGAAGAGGGCCCCTCGCGCTGAGAGCAGCAGGGTCAGGGGACCCTGGAGAAGTGCCCCGAGGGTCTCACTTGTCCATCCAGTGGTCAGTCTGTGTCTTCTGGCTGGGGAGTTCCATCCGTTTGTGTTTGGGGGGGTTCCTGATACAGGAGGACCTGCTGCCGTTTTGTCTCCGCTCTCTGGCAGCACTGCGTCGCCGCTGCAGCTTTTTCCCTTGCGTTTCTGGCATTTGGGGTTGGTGACTTTCCGGGACACTTTTTGTCTTGCCTTTCTTATGCTCTGTGCCTCTGCTCTAGAGTCGCGTTTCCTGCTCGCCATGCTTGTGTTAACTGTGTGATAGAGACAACAGTCCTCTCTCTGCTGGCAGCATTCTCATCTTCTTCGGCCTGTATGCTTTCTGTCCTTTTCTCCTTCCCCTTTTATGTTTCGTATTATTCCTTTTTATGTTCAAGTTTGTTACCAAATTGAAGGTAGCGATAGTTATTTTGGGGCTTCCCTGGTGGCTCGGACAGTAAAAGAGACCCAGGTTCGATCCGTAGGTTGGGAAGATCCCCTGGAGGAGGACATGGCAACCCATTCCAGTCTTCTTGCCTGGGGAATCCCATGGACAGGGGAGTCTAGCGGGTTACAGTCCATGGGGTTGCAGAGTCAGACACAGTTTAGCAACTAACAGTTTCACATAGTTATTTTTACTAAAATTTTCCTCTGTTAACCTTTATGCTTAGTTGCTCAGTTGTGTCTGACTTTTTGTGACCCTATAGGCTGTAGCCCACCAGGCTTGTCTGTCCATGGGATTCTCCAGGAAAGAATACTGGAGTGGGTTGCCATGCCCTCCTCCAGAGGATCTTCCCAACCCAGGGATCGAACCCAGGTCTCCTGCACTGCAGGTGGATTCTCTACCGTCTGAGCCACCTGAAAAACCCACTCTGATATAGAGTTGCCCTTTCTGACTCTGCCTGTTACCATGTTACTCACATAGGTGCTGCTGTCCCCTTTTGCTTCAGGTGGAAGAGCTCCTGTCAGCATTTCCTGTAAGGCCGGTCCAGAGCAGGTCTCTTTCAGCCTTTGTGTGTCTGGGAAAGCATTTACTTCTCCTCTCTATCTGAATGATAACTTTTCTGGATAGAATCTTGGGGGGCAGTCCTTCTCTTTCAGTATCTTGAGGGGGCCAGGCCACTCCCTTGGCCTGCAGGGTTCCACTGGCAGCCTGATGGTGTTCTTTGGTAGGTCACTTTTCTTTTTTCTTGGGATACCTTGAAAATTCTTTGCTATTGACTTTTGGCAGTTTTAATACAGTGTGTCTTGGAGAAGGAAGGTCTCTTTTGAGGTAATTAGGTGTTCCCTTTGCTTCATGGACTGGTCTGTCTGTTCCTTACCCAGGTGTGGGGTGTTCTCAGCTATTATTTCTTTTTAGAATTTTATTTACTTTTGGCTCTGCTGAGTCTATAGTTGCAGTGAGCAGGGGCCGCTGTCTAGTTACAGTGTGTGGGCATCTCATTGAGGTGACTTCTCTTGTTGTGGAGCACAGACTCTAGGTACCCAGGCTTCAGTAGTTGCTGTCAGAGACTCAGTAAGTTGTAGTGGATGGGTTTATTTGCTCCGGGGGAGGTGGGATCTTCCTGGACCAAGTATCGAACCCACGCCCCTTGCATCGGCAGGTGGATTCTTAATCACTGGGCCACCAGGGAAGTCCTCAGCTATTATTTCTTTAAATAAAATCTTGCCTTCTCACTCTCCTAACGTCCTTCCTAAAAGAGTCATAATAATGTTCTTTTAGAATTTCCTCATCTTTTGAGATATTCTCTCTCCTCCTCTGGGCTTCTCTTGTGGCTCAACTGGTAAAGAATCCACCTGCAGTACAGGAGACCTGGGTTCGATCTCTGCATTGGGAAGATCCCCGGAGAAGAGAATGGCAACCCACCCCAGTATTCTGCCTGGAAAATCCCACAGACAGAGGAGCCTGGCGGGCTGCAGTCCCTGGGGTTGCAGAAGAGTGGGACATGAGGTAGCCAGTGAGAAGTAAGAAGTGTTTCTTTCGTTTCCCAGTAGGTGGTGCTGTAGCACACATTTCTGGCTTCTCTTACCTGTATCCCTCTGGTCTTGGTTGAGAATCAGCACTTTCCACCCTCCACCTGGTGCCCTTGTTGCCTCTGCCTGTGTGTCGGGGGTCTTGGTGCCTTGTTGCTCCTGGTCTCCACCTGGGACACAGATGACGGACACTTCCACTGCGTCCAGGGTCTCCTGAGTCACGGGTTCCACTGTGGCAGGGGGAGCTGGGGTCCTGAGTAGCTCTGGTGTGTCTGGGGTCTTGGGGTTCATGTGCACTGCTGCTGCAGGTTGGGGGGGTCATTTATGGGCATTTTTGTGGCCAGAGGGATGAGGTCACCGGCCCCACCTCCACTGCCATCTACTTCCCTGTGGGCACTACTGTGACCAGGAGGCTGGAGTTGTGTGTGTTGCCTCCTCTGGTGCTACTACTGGGTTCTATGGGGCTGCAAGCTTGGCAGCTGGGGGTCTGGGATCACAGGCCCCACCTCTGCCATTGCCCAGGTCCCATTGCCTCTATGTTTTCCAGTCCACCCCCCTGTAGATGCACAGGCGTGTGGACTTTTCCAGGGTCCTGACGTGGTGGACAGAGGCAGCTTTCCTGAGCTGTGGTTGTAGACTGACAGGGAGAGACGAGGAGCTTCTCGTCCACCGTGCTGCTGACGTCATTCTTTGTTGTTGTTTTTCAGTCGCTCAGTGTGTCTGACTCTTTGAGACCCCATGGACTGCAGCACACTTGACTTTCCTGTCCTTCACTATCTCCTGGAGTTTGCTCAAATGCATGTCTATTGAGTCGGTGATGCCATCCAACCATCTCATCCTCTATCGACCCCTTCTCCTCTGTTCAGTCTTTCCCAGCCTCTTTTCCAAAGAGTTGGCTCTGCACTTCAGGTGGCCAGAGTAGTAGAACTTCAGCTTCAGCATCAAAGCTGAAGCTTCGATTTCAGCTTCATTCATCTTCCAATGAATATTCAGGCTTGATCTCCTTTAGGGTTGACTGATTGATCTTGCAGTCCAAGGGACTCTCAAGAGTCTTCTCCAACGCCACAGTTCAAAAACATCAATTCTTTGGCACTCAGCCTTCTTTATAGTCCAGCTCTCACATTCATACATGACTACTGGAAAAACCATAGCTTTGACTATATGGACCTTTGTTGGCAAAATAATATCTCTGCTTTTTAAAATGCTGTCTAGGTTGGTCATAGCTTTTCTTCCAAGGAGCAAGCATCTTTTAATTTCATGGCTTGAATTTCATGACGCCATTCTTTACTAGTTTTTAAAGTCATAAATGGGTGGTATTGGGTCTGTCAGATGCCTTTTCTGCATCAGTTAATCTGATCATGTGATTATTACTTCTTAGCCTGTTGATGTGATTCATTATATAAATTGACTTTCAAAAGCTGTACCAACCTTGCATATCTGGTAAAGGTTACATTTGGTTGTGGTATGTAATTCTTTACACATTTTTGTATTCAATTTTGCTAATCTTTTAGGGATTTTTGCATCTGTGTTCATGAGAGAGTCTGATCTTTGATTTTCTTTTCCTGTGACATCTCTAGTTTTGGTGTTAGGGTAACGCTGGCCTCATAGAATGAGTTAGGAAGTAATCCCTCTGCTTCTAAACTGTGAAATCGATTGTAGAGAATTGATGTAATACTTCCTCAAAAGTTTGGTAGAATTCACAAGTCAACCCCTCTGGGCCTGGTGCTTTCTGTTTCAGAAGATTATTGTTTATTGATTCATTTTATTTAGTAGAGGCTTGTTCAGATGATCAATTTCTTGTGTGAGTTTTGGCAGACTGTCTTCTAGGAATTGGTCCATTTCATCTAGGTTATCCAATTTATGGGCACAAAATTGTTTGTAGTATTCTTTTAATATCCTTTTAACATCTGTATTATCTATACTAATAATATAATATACTATTATAGGTAGTATAGTATAGATAATATACTATAGATAATAGTATAAATAATAGAATACTATCTATACTAATAGTCCCTCTTTTATTTCTGATTATTAGCAATTAGTGTTCTTTATCTTTTTCTCTTAGTCTGGCTAGATGCTTATTGATTTTTTTGGGTCTTTTCAAAGAACTAGCTTTTGGTTTTATTGATTTTTCCATTTTGTTCTATTGTTAATTTCCCCAATTTCTGCTCTAATTCTTACCATGTTTTCTGCTTGTTTTGGATTTAATGAACATGCCTTACTTTCATCATTAGCAAACCAATAAGGATAGGTATTTTTTAGAAAAGCCCTCATTCCTGCTTTGGGGGAGTTCTCAGTCTTATAAACACACAGATAGGCAAGAGTAACACAACAAAGCCTGCAACAGAGGAGCTGATGCCTGGGCTAAGAACAGGTTAGGTGGTGGGCAGATGTCAGGAGGACCAGAGGCTGTCTCATAGGGTTTTGAGGAATAAGTAAGAGTTTGCCAGGCAGGTGAAGTCTCAGAGATATGGCAGAGGTGGGCACATTTAGGAAACTAAAGCTGGCGTGGACCACCTGGAGCCCAGAAGGGGTCCAATCTGAAGAGTCTTTGTTAGTGTGGGTGTAGGGTTGATGTGAGAATCTCCTCCATTAACATTTTGCCGTTTCCTAGGTAATCTGAGAAGGCTGAGAATCCCCACCATGGTGTCACCAGTCAATATTGCTAACGGTGAAAAATATCACTACTGAGGGGTACATTGCATCTGTGTTGGGAAGAGGACTTACTCTATGGTTCATGGGGTAAAGAGGGTACCTGCAGTGGAGGAGACACAGGAGACCTGGGTTCTATCCTTGAGCTGGTAAGATCCGCTGGAGAAGGAAATGGCAAACTACTCCAGTATTCTTGCCTGGGAAATCCCATGAACAGAGGAGCCTGGTGAGCTGTACAGTCCGTGGAGTCTCAAAGAGTCAGATACGACTGAGCAACTAAGCACACATCTGTTTGGGGAAGAATGTAAGTAAAGCCTGAGATTCTAGTGCAGTGATTTTGAGGGGGCCCAGCAGCACAGCCCAGGCAACAGCCGCAGGAGAGAGAGGCCCCGGTGAGGCTCAAGGGCAGCTCCCACACCCACCTGACCCGTCAGCTGAGCTGGGTCACCTGTTGGGGGAGGAGCTCCTGGGGAGCCGTGTGATCTGCTTTGAGGACTTGCCCAGTGGCAGCCCTGGGGCCGCCCTGTGTCCTGAGCAGACAGGTGTGGCATCCGGTCTGCGATAGTCCTAGGATTCCAAATGTTTGCTGTTGTTTAGTTGCTCAGTCATGTCTGACTCTCTGCAACCGTATGGACTGTAGCCCTCCAGGTTCCTCTGTCCATGGGATTTCCCAGGAAAGAATACTGGAGTGGGTTGCCATTTCTTCTTGCAGGATATCTTCCCCGCCCAGGGATCGAACTCGAATCTCCTTCATTGCAAGCAGTCTCCTGCATTGGCAGGTGGATTCTTTACCACTGAGCCACCAGGGAAGGCCATCCAAATGTTTACTTGAACCTAAACAGAACCCCCAAGATAGGCTCTACAGCTGAAGACACTCAGGGGCAGGACTTTACCCTGGAAACAAGGGACCTAGCAAACCATTCTCCGTGAGGCTGTGACCCGATGAGCGTTTAGAACCAAGTGTCTAAAGAGGGGCTCACCAAGTTTTCTGTTGGTGCATCCCAGGAGCATATATATATATGCATACACACACATATTGCATTTGTATGTTATTTCATTATGTATTATATTTATTCTCATTTATTTCTTTATAAACTATGTATACATGACTTGCACCCTACTAATGTATTGCAAATATTATAAAATGTAGACAAAAGTAGTAATGAAGAAAAGATGTCATGAAATAGCCATTCCATAAGTATTTAAATTTTCTACCACCGTCTGACCTGTTGAATCTTTAAAGTGAGGCCCAGAGTTTGGCATTTCATAAAGAACATAGATGGGGTGGGGATGGGGTGGTTAGTGATTCTGGTGCACTTTGTCCAAAATCCATCCTTGATTGCTTTTTCGTTCAGCCTCTTGGTCACGTCCCTGTGGACTGCAGCACACCAGGCTTCTCTGTCCTTCACGGTCTCATGGAGTTTGCCCAAGTTCGTGTCTGTTGAATTGTGATACTATCCAGCCATCTCATCCTTGATAGGTCCACCCTAGTATAAAAGCTACAATTTGCTACAGTGTCTTATAAAAAAATCTGCTTTGTTGTTATTGGACAAGCATTGCATGTCCCAGCTCTGGGTGCCTGGGTATTCGCAGGGAAAACTGGAGCACCCCAGGGAGCGCATGGCTAACACTGAGAGTTGCCCTGAAGGCAAAGAGGAGGAAGAGGGCCACGTCTGGATGAAAAATCCTGACGCATCGGGCTGGACAGTGTGATGATACAGGGACATCACCGTGGGGAGCGGAATGGCCAGGCACTTGTGATCTTGCCTGAACTGAAGGAAAGGGTGACCCTCTTTGCAGACTCTGACACCCTTTTCCCTGGGACATAACTGGTGATAAGTGAAAGCTAAAGTGTGTTGTTATTTGAATCCTATTTTAAATGTGGTGGAGGGTATGTTGAACAGCCCCTGGAAGTGAATCCTCTGATGTGAAGAGTCACCTGCGGTCTGATGAAGTGAGAACTCGCCTGTCCTCACGAGAATGAGTGCACAGAACACCACTGGTCACTGCTCCTGCTTGGCCTGGGGCTCTGGGTTTGGCATTACCTGGAAACTGGCCATTCCCCACATGCACACCAGGTGGCGCTGCAGAAAGCCACTGGGATGCAGGATGTTCCCAAGACCAGCATCCTGGGATGCTTGGCCACCAGCTTTGGGACAAGCGGGTGGGCTGTTTGTGGTGGGGCCTGTGAGGCTCTGGTGGTTCTTGCCAGAAGCACCAAGCAGCAGAGTTGTGTGTGGGACTCATAGGCCCAGTGATGATCTGATACAACAGAGCTCCTATTGTATCAACAACCAACCCAAACTAGGCTCCAGACTCCAGGGAACTCTGGGGATGTGGAATTACAGTGATGCATGGAATTATCCACTAAATTGCAGTACTAGCTCACATTTGAAATTCACTCTTAGTTTTGGATGACAGGGGAAACAGTGAGCCTCGCAACCAACTGTCCACTTTCTGCCTGGAGCATCTTCCTAGGGTGGAGGGTGCAGGGAGGTGATCTTCAAGCAGAGTGGTGGTCACATTGCTATGGGAAACAAATCATAGTTCTGTGGTGCTGAAGCAGCTGGAGTTTGTAGGACAGGGTCCTGAAAAAGGAGGGTAGGTGTGTGAAGGGGCCCCTGAAGTTCATGTGGAAATTCAGCCAGCCAAGGGCAGACAGAATTCCTCAGAACTTAGCAGAGATCACCTATAGGAGCAAGGAAGATGTGTGATCCTGGGGACTGGGGATGCTGGGATCAGTCTAGACCACAGAGAGATTTCAGTGAGCACCATGGACCATCTCTGAAAACCCTAGAAAGGCCAAACCTCAGAGTAAGGAGTGTGATGTGGAGTAGACGACCATGTTCAAAACTGAAATAGACCTGCCATTGTGCAGACATGTTCAGAGCCTTAACGAACAGGATGAATGAACAGATGGAGAATCTTCACAGAGAGACAGACACTATAAAAGAGAACCAAATGCAAATTCTAGAATTAAAAAGTATAATATCTGAACCAAAGAAGTCCACAGCAGCTTTAAGATGGCCCCACAGCATCCATGCTTGTGCCAAGGCAGGTGTGAGGGCTTCTCACTGGGGCCCCTATAGCTCGTGATGGGTAGGGGAACATTCATGTCTTCCTCCTCCCACTCACATGGCCTGAGGCTTCCCCCCACCCCCCACCCCCCAGGATCACCAGTCTGGACATGCAGTTCATTGGGGAAAGGGCTGCCTTAGTGGTGTGGAGATATGCATCTTTGTAGCTAAGGCTGTGTACGTCTCCACGAGTATGTCCTTAGGATAAATTCTGAAATGTGACTAATTGAGAAAAAGATCTCTTGTTGAGTTTATTTTTAACTCCTCAGCCTTCTGTTCATATTTATACA
>SJYC01021853.1:0-41477 GCA_006408675.1 Madoqua kirkii | reverse complement strand
GAGGAATTGCAAGGAGACGATCCGGAGGGGTGGGTGGGGGGGTGGGGAGAGGAGTGTCTGTCTAAACCTAAAATACACAGCAGCTTTGGCTTAGGAAGGCTTGCCTTCCCAGAAATTGAGCTGATGGGGATATTCATTCATGCGCAGGGAAACACAGAAATGAGGGCAGTCCCTGAAGCTTTGCTTAAAAGAGCCAGAATAAGCACTAACCTAGATGTCTGTTCATAGGGGAGTTGGATCAACAAGTAATGGGATCAGGGGACATCCGTACTCGGGGAGTCTCTGGAGCCAGCAGAGGGAGAGAGTTGGGTCAGGTCGTCCTGCTTTAGAATCAGATGTGTGAGCGAGCCAGCCTTTGCTATGCTCTGTGTGGTACGATCCCACTTTTGTGAAACAGTTAAATGGGGGTGTCAGTTGTTAATGGCAGATAGATTCAGTCTGGAAGCAAGTCCCACAAAACATCCATGGTGGTTTCTGCAGGAGGTGAGATGTGGGGGGGCAGGGGATCCTTTCCTCTAACTGATGTGGGTGGGCTTCGGTTGGTTGCACTGTTCTCACAGTTGAGTGAGAGATCAGGCTTCTCTGAACCAGAAGGCAGCCTGCCTGAGCTCTGCCTGGGATAGTTCCCACCTCCATGAACTTAACCTTGCCTCTTGTTAACTCACTGGTAAGACACCAGGCAGAGCCCAGGGGGGCCAGTCTGCTCTGATAGAAGCGGCACCCCATAAATCAAAGGGTGATCTAATAGTATATTTTTTCTAAAGTTTGTGAATTTGGCAAATGACATGTGTTGCTTTGCAAATGTTAAACCACCTTGCCTCCCAGTTGGTCATTTTTATCAGTTGTTGGATGTGATTTGCTACTGTTTTGTGGAGAATTTTACATATTGTTCATGAGGGCTATTAGTCTTTAGTAGCCTTTGTTAGGGTATCTTTCTTAGTTTTGACATCTCTAAATTTTAGCCTCATCACTTGAGTTTTACCATCTATCCTTCTTTTCAGTGTTCTGAAATATTTTGTATAGAATTAGAATTATTTACTTCTTACATGTTTCACATGTTTGTCAATGTATGCATCTGGGCATACATTGTTTGTTTTTTTAATGGGAGAAGGTTTTAAAGTAGAAATTGTATTTAACAGATAACAGATCTATTCCGGTTATATGTATCTTCCTAAATTAGTCTTAATGGTTTGTGTTTAGATGGATATTGCCCTTCTAATTTCTGACGCTGATAATCTGTGTGTGTGTGTCTCTCTCTCTGTGTCTTTCTCTTCCCTTCTCACTCTTACCTCCCCACTTCCCCTGAGAAGTCTGCCTAGAGTTTAATTGGTTTTATTGCTCTTCTCAAAGCATTAGCTTTATTGTTTTTCTATTTTCTGTTTCATCAGTTTCTGTTCCAATCTTTATTATTTCTTCTCTACATCCTTGGTTTTAATTTGCTCTTTTTCTAGTCTCTTAAGATAGAATCAGGGATCATTGATTTGGGCCCTCTATACTCTTCAAATATAGGCATTTAATGCTGTAAATTGCCCCCAATATCACTTGGACATGCTGTATTTATTTTTACTTCAAAATACCTCCTAATGTTCCTTGTGATACCTTCTTGGGACTGTGGGTTGTTCAGAATTTTAAAATTTAGTTTCCAAATATTTGGGTATATTTCTAGAGATCTTTTTGTTATTAATTTCCAATTTAATTCCACTCTGGCCAAAGAATACACTTTGTATGACTTGAGGTCTTATTAATTTCCTGAGACTTGCTTTATGGCCCAGAGTATGTATGGTCTGTCTTGGTAAATATTGCCTGTGCTCTTGGTAAGAATGTGTATTCTTCTGTTGTGTGTTAGAGTGTTTCTATAAATGTTAATTGGATCAGATTTCTTGATACAATGTTGATCCCATCTTCCATATCCTTACACATTTTCTATTTACTTGTTCCGTCCGTTACTCAGAGGTCTGAAATCGCCAACTATAGATTTATGTGTTTCTTCTCTCAGCTCTATTGGGTTTTGCTTCATATATTGGAACCTCTTATAATAGGGTTATAAATATTTAGGATTGTTTTGTCTTTCTGATAAGTGTCCCTCTGTCATTTGGGCTGATCCTATTTATCCCTGAGAAGCCTCTTTGCTTTGGAATCTCCCTTGTCTGATATTAATGGACCACTTCAACTTTCTCTTGATCTTAGAATGGTACTTTTTCCCTTTGTAATTTTCATCTCTTTGCATCTTTTTATTTACTAAAATTTTTGTTGGAGTATAGTTGCTTTACATGAATTTGAGAAAACTCCAGGGGATAGTGGAGGACAGAAGAGCGGAGCCTGGCATGCTGCAGTCCGTGGGGGTGCACAGAGTCAGACGCAACTTAGTGACTGAACAAGCAGAACAACGGTTGCTTTGAAATGTCATGTTGGTTTCTGCTGTACAGCCAAGTGCATCGTCCACATGTACGCATACGTCCCCTCTGTTGTTTGAATTTCCTTCCCACTGAGGTCGCCGCAGACACGGAGTAGAGTTTCCTGAGCTGCACAGTAGGTTCTTATCAGTTATGTATCTTATACATAGTGTATATATGTCAAAGTCAATTCATCCCACAGCCCCTTTCCCCCTTGGTATCCATATGTTTGTTCTCTGCATCTGTATCTCTATTTCTGCTTTGTAAAGAAGATCGTCTATATCAGTTTTTGCAGATTCCACAAGTATGTGTTAATGTACGATATTTATTTCTTGTATTTTTATTTAAATACATGTTTTGTAGGCAGCGTGTAGTTTGTGCTTGATTTTTTTGTCCTTCCTTGCCTTTAGTTAAGCTATTCAGAGGCTCAGACAGTAAAGAATCTGCCCCAAAAAAATTCAGGAGACTTGAGAACAATCCCTGGGTCGGGAAGATCCTGTGAGGAGGGAATGGCAACCCACTCCAGTATTCTTGCCTAGAGAATCCCACGGACAGAGGAGCCTGGAGGGCTGCAGTCCATGGGGCTGCAAAGGGTCAGACATGACTGAAGCGACTTAGCACCCATGCATGCACCCACTCCAGTATTCTTGCCTGGAGAATCGCCTGGACAGAGGAGCCTGGCGGGCTACAATCTGTGGGTTGCACAGAGTCAGACATGGTCACTTGCGCTTTCAAGCTCTTCAGAGTGTTTACACTCCACAGGTCCCTTGACATCATTGGGTTTAAATCTACTCTTTAGTTTTGTAGATCTCCAGCCTCTCTGTGTGCTCCCCCTTCCCACCCTTACCCCACAGACTCCCGCTTTCTTCGTCTCCTTGGTCTTCAGGCTTTGTCTTCTTCACTTATGGGCTTTCCAGGCTCTTCCTGGTGCCTCTTCCTGGTCCATGACCTCAAGACTTAGTCAGCTGGGTGATCATAGAGCTCACTGTTTGGTTCCCATCTCAGTCCATGGGGCTGCAAAGGTCAGACATGACTGAAGCGACTTAGCACCCATGCATGCACCCACTCCAGTATTCTTGCCTGGAGAATCGCCTGGACAGAGGAGCCTGGCGGGCTACAATCTGTGGGTTGCACAGAGTCAGACATGGTCACTTGCGCTTTCAAGCTCTTCAGAGTGTTTACACTCCACAGGTCCCTTGACATCATTGGGTTTAAATCTACTCTTTAGTTTTGTAGATCTCCAGCCTCTCTGTGTGCTCCCCCTTCCCACCCTTACCCCACAGACTCCCGCTTTCTTCGTCTCCTTGGTCTTCAGGCTTTGTCTTCTTCACTTATGGGCTTTCCAGGCTCTTCCTGGTGCCTCTTCCTGGTCCATGACCTCAAGACTTAGTCAGCTGGGTGATCATAGAGCTCACTGTTTGGTTCCCATCTCAAGGGTCACTATCTTTCCCAGTGTCATCAAAACCACTGTTTTATATATTTTGATTTTTATTTGTGGGTGGGAAATTCAGCATGTATTACTCCAGAAGTAGAAGTCAAAAATCATCACTTTTCCTTTGGAGCCCTGGATAAATTTTCATGGCATATCCATCCATGGAACAAACTGTGTTCTGATATGACAAATACCCCAAAGGGAATCCTTCCTACAGGATCCAGCCCCAATGCTGCTTCCTCTAGAAATCCTTCCTTGATCTTGACTAAGTCCCCTCCCTTGTGTGGCCTGTTTTCTCTTGCCTGCACTATAGAACTCAGCAGACATTTCCTGAATTTGTGCAGGAAGCGAAATGAAAATGGCAGAATCCTCTTCATGGAAGAGCTCACCAGATTTGTCTTCCTCCATTGAGTGAAAATATTTCAAGCTTGGATAATGACCATGATTAGAGGAAGCCACACAAACAGATAATTGGGATATGTTGTGAGAGTGTGCAAATAGGAACACGCGTAATGTGTTTGAGATCATTACAGGTGCTTGTTTTCACATCTCCTTCACCCAAGTGAGCGCAACAGGTTATGCCCCACCTGGTCATTTCTCCTCTTGGGCTAGTGTGCAACGGAAACAACAGGTCCACTAGAAATGGTGCCTTACTGAACCTAATAGATCCATGAAGGTCACAGCTAAGAGTGTGGATGCTGGGGTCAAGCCCAGGTATAAATCTTGGCTCTGTTGCCTAACCTTCAGCAAGAAAATAGGAGCTTGGTTATGGCCATGCTAAGTTTGAGACGCTTGATTAGGAGCTGAGTGGAGACAGCCTGAAGATGCAGCATGGATTCAGGAGAGAAGATGTGACTGGAGAGGGAGAATCTGAGTGTTAGTAGTTGGTCCCTAGTGTCATGGGGCAGGTGAGGTCATGTAGGAAGCAAACATGAAGGAGGGTTTGAGGGCTGAGTCCTGGGCACACCCTCATCTAGAGAGGGGACGATGAACCAGCCAAGGACACTGGTGGGAGGATGCCGGCCACGGCAGTGTGCAGGGAGAGAAGAGGTAGGCTTGACAAGGAAGAGAGTGGTCCAAGGCCTGACATCCTGCACGAGCATCCTTTCCCTATTGGGTGGATGATGGCGCTGATGATACAGGGCTGGGGGATGTTCTGCATTCCGCACTCGCTGGTGGTGAGCCTGCATGGAGTCAGGAGGTTGCCCCCTGCCCGATGAGGTGGAGTCCGGAGCTCTGGGGTCTGCCACTCTCTGGCCATGCTGGGCCCTGGGAGAAGAGCCAGCTTTGCCTACTGTGCCTGCTGAGCCTTGCCTGCTAGCCAACCGTGCCTGGGAAAGGCTCTCCAGCATTGGCTGGAGCGGAACTGGATCTGTGACGTCTTGTTAATATATAATTTTATTTATGTATGTATTTTTGGCTGTGCTGGGTCTTCATTGCCACGTGGGTTTCCTCTGGTTGTGGTGTGTGGGCTTCTCGTTGCGGTGGCTTCTCGCTGTGGGGCACGGGCTCTAGAGCACGTGGGCCCCAGTGGCTGTGGCTCCCAGGCTCTGGAGCCCAGGCCCAGTCATTGTGCTGCATGGGCTTAGCTACCCCATGGCATGTGGGAATCCTCCCACGCCAGGGGTCAAACAGTGTCTCCTGCACTCGCAGGCAGATTCTTTACCACGGAGCCGCCAGGGAAGTCCAAGGTTTTACTTTTAACTGACTTAGTGTGTTTGGCCCATGCATTGGTTTTTATCCACTTTGGCCAATTAAGAACTCTGTAGAGTATTGAGCAAGAGTAGTCTGAAGATAAATGAAAGCCTTGTGCTTGGAAAGACAATACTGTTTCAACCAACACCCCCAGGGGGAAGACATTTTGCACTGGGCCGACTCTGAGACAGATCCAAGGCAGGCATCCTTGGATGGGGTGGGGACTTCAGGGTACCAGTGGCAGATCAAATAAATGATGCAGCTCTTTGGGGGTGAGGGCCGTTCCTTTCCCCACAGCGGCTCCCAGGCACCTGGTTCTCAGGAAACAGCAAACTGCTGCGAGGGTGCTCCAATCCGAGAGAGGGGCAGGGGACTGGATAGAGCCAAACATTCTCACTGAGATTCCACCAGTTCCTCTTGAATAAAGACCCCCTATGCTGCTTTAAATTACTTTATTTTATGGAATTCTGAAGAAGTTGACCCTGATGATATTTGCAATTTTCTTCTTGTTCTTATGGAGGGGAGAATTTTCTGCTATCTTCACTATCACTCCACAAAGGTCTTTCTTTTTAAACAGTTATTTAGAGATAAGGAAACCATGTTGATGATTAAAAATAATACAGATAAATACAGATAAATTAATAGGTAAAGTCCATTTCTAGTGTCTCTATGCCAATTTATAAAAAGATTGTATATATTTACAAAATTAAATGCAAATGTAGATACAGATATATATATATATGGTATATATTTTCCTACAAGTTATTTTTCTTAGCAATGTATCGTGACTGTCTTTTTGTCTCTCAATAATGAATACACCACTATTTTTAATAGAGGCTTCCCAGGTGGTTCAGTGGTAAAGAATCTGCCTGCCAATACAGGAGATACAGGTTTTTATCCTTGGGTCAGAAATATCCCCTGGAGAAGGAAATGGCAACCCACTCCAGTATTCTTGCCTGGAGAATCCATGGACAGAGGAGCCTGGTGGACTACAGTCCATGGGGTCACACAGAGTCAGACACGATTGAGTGACTAAGCAACATCAGCCACCATTTTTAAAAGGTCGATAATACTCAGATGACTCACTGTAGTTTGGCACACGCTGTCTTGCTGGGATATTTTGGCTGTTTGTTGCTGTTGCTCAGTCACGAAGTTGTGTCCAACTCTTTGCAATCGCATGGACTGCCACACGCTAGGCTCCCTGTCATTTACTATCTCCCAGAGTTTGCTCCAACTCATGTCCATTGAGTCAGTGATGACATCCAAGCAGCTCATCCTCTGTCACCCCCTTATCCTCCTGCTCTCCATCTTCCCCAGCATCAGGGGCTTTTCCTATGAATCGACTGTGTTTAATTTCTTTATTTTGTAAATAAGACTGGGTGGACACCCTCGTATGCGTGTTTTATGTGTTTGTCCCATTTGTTTTGGGAGCAGACTCTTGGAACGGGGGGTTTCTGACTCCAAAGACAGGCGCACGAGTGTGTTTGGGGTCATTTGCAGAGACGATGGTCCCCACAGTCAAGAAGGGAAATTTCCTGTCACGTGGGCCCCAGTGGCTGTGGCTCCCAGGCTCTGGAGCCCAGGCCCAGTCATTGTGCTGCATGGGCTTAGCTACCCCATGGCATGTGGGAATCCTCCCACGCCAGGGGTCAAACCAGTGTCTCCTGCACTCGCAGGCAGATTCTTTACCACGGAGCCGCCAGGGAAGTCCAAGGTTTTACTTTTAACTGACTTAGTGTGTTTGGCCCATGCATTGGTTTTTATCCACTTTGGCCAATTAAGAACTCTGTAGAGTATTGAGCAAGAGTAGTCTGAAGATAAATGAAAGCCTTGTGCTTGGAAAGACAATACTGTTTCAACCAACACCCCCAGGGGGAAGACATTTTGCACTGGGCCGACTCTGAGACAGATCCAAGGCAGGCATCCTTGGATGGGGTGGGGACTTCAGGGTACCAGTGGCAGATCAAATAAATGATGCAGCTCTTTGGGGGTGAGGGCCGTTCCTTTCCCCACAGCGGCTCCCAGGCACCTGGTTCTCAGGAAACAGCAAACTGCTGCGAGGGTGCTCCAATCCGAGAGAGGGGCAGGGGACTGGATAGAGCCAAACATTCTCACTGAGATTCCACCAGTTCCTCTTGAATAAAGACCCCCTATGCTGCTTTAAATTACTTTATTTTATGGAATTCTGAAGAAGTTGACCCTGATGATATTTGCAATTTTCTTCTTGTTCTTATGGAGGGGAGAATTTTCTGCTATCTTCACTATCACTCCACAAAGGTCTTTCTTTTTAAACAGTTATTTAGAGATAAGGAAACCATGTTGATGATTAAAAATAATACAGATAAATACAGATAAATTAATAGGTAAAGTCCATTTCTAGTGTCTCTATGCCAATTTATAAAAAGATTGTATATATTTACAAAATTAAATGCAAATGTAGATACAGATATATATATATATGGTATATATTTTCCTACAAGTTATTTTTCTTAGCAATGTATCGTGACTGTCTTTTTGTCTCTCAATAATGAATACACCACTATTTTTAATAGAGGCTTCCCAGGTGGTTCAGTGGTAAAGAATCTGCCTGCCAATACAGGAGATACAGGTTTTTATCCTTGGGTCAGAAATATCCCCTGGAGAAGGAAATGGCAACCCACTCCAGTATTCTTGCCTGGAGAATCCATGGACAGAGGAGCCTGGTGGACTACAGTCCATGGGGTCACACAGAGTCAGACACGATTGAGTGACTAAGCAACATCAGCCACCATTTTTAAAAGGTCGATAATACTCAGATGACTCACTGTAGTTTGGCACACGCTGTCTTGCTGGGATATTTTGGCTGTTTGTTGCTGTTGCTCAGTCACGAAGTTGTGTCCAACTCTTTGCAATCGCATGGACTGCCACACGCTAGGCTCCCTGTCATTTACTATCTCCCAGAGTTTGCTCCAACTCATGTCCATTGAGTCAGTGATGACATCCAAGCAGCTCATCCTCTGTCACCCCCTTATCCTCCTGCTCTCCATCTTCCCCAGCATCAGGGGCTTTTCCTATGAATCGACTGTGTTTAATTTCTTTATTTTGTAAATAAGACTGGGTGGACACCCTCGTATGCGTGTTTTATGTGTTTGTCCCATTTGTTTTGGGAGCAGACTCTTGGAACGGGGGGTTTCTGACTCCAAAGACAGGCGCACGAGTGTGTTTGGGGTCATTTGCAGAGACGATGGTCCCCACAGTCAAGAAGGGAAATTTCCTGGCCTCGTTTCTCTGCACACACCCTACTGGGTCACCTGCTCATTTAGACTAATGCCATCAGTTTGGTAGAAGTACCACTCAAATTCATGTAAAACCTTCATTTTAAGCCATTTGTCTGGAATTTTCTCTTTGACTTTTAAGTAACCAAACCTGGTAACACCCGATAGCCTGGGAGAGACTGTCAGCCCAGACATTTTCATAATGGCCCTATAGGTGCCCAAGCTGTGCTCATAGAGGCTGGAAGATTAAGCAGAGAATTACCCGCTCTTAGAACTAAGACTTCCTGTGCAGTGAGTTCTTATCACATCTAGAAATCTCTGATGAAAGGGTCTTTCAGTTAAGAACAAATATGCTTAAAGTTCGTAATGACAAGCCTGAGACATTTGCAGTAGGCTTAAAGACGTTCTTTATCAAAAGCTGAAAAGATTAAACGCCTTCAGTGTCATTTCATGGTTAAGCATATTACACTCATCTGAAATGGCAATCCCCCTCGCCTTCCCGCCATGTATGAGACCCTTGACATTCACGAAGGACGTGTCCCGAGACCTTTGAGGCTCCCTCGATTCATAAATGCCAGTTTGGCTTTCAATTTTCCCCAGACCATGCAGCAGAGATCAACAGAAAAATGTATGTGACTGCTTTAGGCTTTTATGATTCTATAAATACAGGACTCCAATCATGGATAAAGCTATTAAAGCAAAATCAGGCTGGAGTCCTGGCTGAAATGGTTTCTGGGGTCATTATTTTTCTCTTTGTCTATAATACACATAGTAAACAAGCTTACATTAGAAAGTCAACTTTCAGTCAAGTACGATTTTTTATCTCTTACTTTATCCCAAATTTCTGTTTAACTATCACTTTGCTGGAGGTGTTTCTTACTTTGCATATCCGTACCCTATGCTGGGAATTGACTTTCTTTAGGGAGCCATGATTCTTAATACATAGTTTGCCTCCAGCTGTGGGATGACCATTGGATGATGGTTTGATCTCCATGAATTAAACCTATCCCCTAATAAAAGTGCAAAACCACACACCCTCAGAATCACAGTCTACGGTGTATTAATACTCGGGGTTTTTTTTTTTTTTTTTTTTTGCCAGTTGTCAGCATGTGCACTGGCTGGGGCAGGTAGGGACTCTGGTGTTCAGAAAGCTCAGTGCCGTGTCCTGGCACCTAAGGCGTGAGCCTCCTCTGACTTTGAATGCACCCAATCCCCATTTCTGCTATTAGCATCTTACCGATGAGAGAGATATTACTACTACTTCTGTTACCCAACTTCCCTGGTGGTTCAGACAGTAAAGAATCCACCTGCAATGCAGGAGGCTCGGGTCAGTCCCTGGGCTGGGAAGATCCCCTGGAGAAAGAAAGTAACCCACTCCAGTATTCTTGCCTGGAGAATTCTGTGGACAGAGAAGCCGGCAGGCTACGCAGTTCATTGGGTCACTAAGAGTCAAACTCAACTGAGCAACTAACACTTTCACTTTCTTTTGTTACTCAAAAGTTAGTGGCTGGAGTGTTTCAATGTTTACTTGCATAAATTGACAGCTACAGGTGCTAGTTTCTGCAAAAATCTCCCAGTCAATAATGTGTTAGGTAAATCTGAGCATTATTCCTTTAGATCTTACATCTTACATGCACTCAGATGTCACTCTGCTGCTTCCAGACACGGTGGGGTCGGGGGGTTGGGGGGTAAAGATCAGTGTCAGCCTTCTAGACCCTGGGTCAGGCTCACTCGACCGGATAACCTGCTGCGTCAACACTGTTCCAGGACCCAGGGAACAGACTATCATGGAACTTTCAGTCTAGTGGAGGAAACAGATGATAAACTAAGGAACCAGAAAGAGATCAGATAAGGGAGGAATTGATCCTGAGGGTGACGGAGATTAGACGACCTACTTGGTCTCTGAGGGCCAGGTTCCGGGCCAATGACATGGTTCAGAAGGTAGCCAGCCCAGGATGGTCCAGGCAGAGTGGGGTGGTCAGCACTGGATGGACATGTTGCTGAGATCCTGAGCTGGGATATTCTGGGAATGAAAGGGGACCCAGGTGGCCATGGGGTAGCAGGCAGTGGGGAGGAAGCAAGGGCCACCGTGGATAAAAGTAACTAATTTGTGACCCGAACTCAGGCACTTTTGAAAGAGAAGGTGGTGCTATTGATAATGGCTCTGGGACAGCAAGTGTCTCTCATGATGGTCAGTGGAGACCTGCATGCACAATCGGTGCCCCACCCACGGAAGGTGTGGGACCAGGGGGCTTTGTGAAGGGAGGTGCCTTACCCACCGTTCTCTGGGGGGCACCATAGCTGCCGGACTCGCCCCGTGGCTCTGGTGCAGGGTTCCCCCTGCAGTGGGTGTGGGGAGCGTCTCCCCCAGCAGCCGGCACCTCCTGACACCCGTCGTCTCATCACCCCTTCTCCCAGGGACCCTGCCGAGGAAATGCAAGAAGGAGCTCCTAGCGGTGAAGCTGAGGAACCGGCCCAGCAGGCAGGAGCTGGAGGACCGAAACATCTTCCCCCAGAGGACGGACGAGGAGCGGCAGGAGATCCGGCAGCAGATCGAAATGAAGCTCTCCAAGTAAGTGTGGGTGCATGGGCCCCAGAGGGGCTGGTCCCACCCGCCCACAGCCCGGCCCTGCGTTGCAGCCACCGCCATCAATGTCTGGGATTTTTTTTTTTTTTTTTTTTTTGCCAGTTGTCAGCATGTGCACTGGCTGGGGCAGGTAGGGACTCTGGTGTTCAGAAAGCTCAGTGCCGTGTCCTGGCACCTAAGGCGTGAGCCTCCTCTGACTTTGAATGCACCCAATCCCCATTTCTGCTATTAGCATCTTACCGATGAGAGAGATATTACTACTACTTCTGTTACCCAACTTCCCTGGTGGTTCAGACAGTAAAGAATCCACCTGCAATGCAGGAGGCTCGGGTCAGTCCCTGGGCTGGGAAGATCCCCTGGAGAAAGAAAGTAACCCACTCCAGTATTCTTGCCTGGAGAATTCTGTGGACAGAGAAGCCGGCAGGCTACGCAGTTCATTGGGTCACTAAGAGTCAAACTCAACTGAGCAACTAACACTTTCACTTTCTTTTGTTACTCAAAAGTTAGTGGCTGGAGTGTTTCAATGTTTACTTGCATAAATTGACAGCTACAGGTGCTAGTTTCTGCAAAAATCTCCCAGTCAATAATGTGTTAGGTAAATCTGAGCATTATTCCTTTAGATCTTACATCTTACATGCACTCAGATGTCACTCTGCTGCTTCCAGACACGGTGGGGTCGGGGGGTTGGGGGGTAAAGATCAGTGTCAGCCTTCTAGACCCTGGGTCAGGCTCACTCGACCGGATAACCTGCTGCGTCAACACTGTTCCAGGACCCAGGGAACAGACTATCATGGAACTTTCAGTCTAGTGGAGGAAACAGATGATAAACTAAGGAACCAGAAAGAGATCAGATAAGGGAGGAATTATCCTGAGGGTGACGGAGATTAGACGACCTACTTGGTCTCTGAGGGCCAGGTTCCGGGCCAATGACATGGTTCAGAAGGTAGCCAGCCCAGGATGGTCCAGGCAGAGTGGGGTGGTCAGCACTGGATGGACATGTTGCTGAGATCCTGAGCTGGGATATTCTGGGAATGAAAGGGGACCCAGGTGGCCATGGGGTAGCAGGCAGTGGGGAGGAAGCAAGGGCCACCGTGGATAAAAGTAACTAATTTGTGACCCGAACTCAGGCACTTTTGAAAGAGAAGGTGGTGCTATTGATAATGGCTCTGGGACAGCAAGTGTCTCTCATGATGGTCAGTGGAGACCTGCATGCACAATCGGTGCCCCACCCACGGAAGGTGTGGGACCAGGGGGCTTTGTGAAGGGAGGTGCCTTACCCACCGTTCTCTGGGGGGCACCATAGCTGCCGGACTCGCCCCGTGGCTCTGGTGCAGGGTTCCCCCTGCAGTGGGTGTGGGGAGCGTCTCCCCCAGCAGCCGGCACCTCCTGACACCCGTCGTCTCATCACCCCTTCTCCCAGGGACCCTGCCGAGGAAATGCAAGAAGGAGCTCCTAGCGGTGAAGCTGAGGAACCGGCCCAGCAGGCAGGAGCTGGAGGACCGAAACATCTTCCCCCAGAGGACGGACGAGGAGCGGCAGGAGATCCGGCAGCAGATCGAAATGAAGCTCTCCAAGTAAGTGTGGGTGCATGGGCCCCAGAGGGGCTGGTCCCACCCGCCCACAGCCCGGCCCTGCGTTGCAGCCACCGCCATCAATGTCTGGGACCAAAGTTTCTTGCTGTGGGGGCCATCGGCGCATCAGATGCTTGGCTGTCTCCCTGGCCTGGACACATGACATCCAGTGTGACAACTGACATGTCCCTAGACACTGCTGAGTCCCTCCTGCCCGGGGCCAGTCTTCCTGGTGGAGAAGGGCTGGTTATAGAAGCAGGGCCTGTGGTCTGGACAAGCTCTGGGGGGGGCGGGGTGGGGTTTGCCAGTGCTGCTGGTCTGTGGCACCCTCGGAGAAGCAGGGCTCGAAAACAGGGGCTCCCGAGCTCAGGGGTCCCAGCGTTTCTGTCGGGTGACTCTGGTGTCCTATGCACCATGGGACACTGAGTGAGCAGCATCCCTGGCCTCTGCCCTGGAGATGCTCACAGCCTGCCCTGCTCCCCCCACCACTGTGACAACCACACATCCCCTGGGGACGGAACTACTGCCACCCCTGGTCTAGGACCACTCCCCCGAAGGTCGCCCGGGCTTCCCCTCCAGGCCATCCCTCTGCCTAAGGCTTATGCCTCCTCACTGCAGGCAGATGGGCCCTTGTTCCCCATCCTGCTGGGGGCTTGGGCCCAGTGTGTCACCCTCTGAATGCCTTTACTTCAGGTTTTCCAGGGCCAAGGGCAGGTAGTATAAGTGGGTAAAGCCCAGCACCCAGATGTTGCATTTCGCTGGGTCTCAGTTTCCTCGCCTGTGAAATGGGGATGACACCAGCTGTGGGCTGACAGAGAAGGAGCAGTGGGGCTCACGTTTCTGCAGGCTGTGGGGTCCCCGTCAGGGGTCCTGAGGGCTTGGAATCACATAGTCCCAGTTTGAATTGCCACTCTGTGCTAATGTTGGGCCAATGGACTCACCTCCTCAGGTCTTGCTTTCATTCATGAAGTGGGGTGCTGATGCTGTCAAGGTCATTGTGAGTTGCAGGGAGGTCTGTCCCATAAGGAAGGTGCATTGCAGTCCTGGGGCATATGGTGGGTGCTTAGTAAGTTAGTGCTTAGGTTTTCCTGGTGGCTCAGATGATAAAGAGTCTGCCTGAATGCGGGAGACCTGAGATCAACCTCTGAAAGATTCGCTGGAGGAGGGAACGGCTACCCACTCCAGTATCCTTGCCTGGAGAAATCTATAGACAGAGGAGCCTGGTGGGCTAGCGTCCATGGGGTCGCAGAGAGTTGGACATGACTGAGCGACTAACATTTTTCAAATCAGTGCTCACCGTACTGGTGGGGCCTGGGAGCCCCTCCTTTTGTGTTGGCACTGAGCTGCGTGGTGAGGGTGCCCACTGTGGATGGCTGTTGAGGTGCCCATGGTGACCAGTGGCCCCAAACCCAGAACAGGGCTCCAGGTGGAGAAGCTTTTTAAAATACTGATTGGCGAGCCCACCCCCAACCAGGATCAGTCTCTGGAATGAGGATGGACTTTATTGAATTCCCTGATTTTAATGGGTTGAAGGAGTCTCTCCAAGTTGGATGTTCCTAGCCTGATTGCAGTGAGACTGTCAGACCCCCAAGCACTTGTCTCTCTATGTCTGGTCAGTCAGCAAAGGCTTGCCTCACTCGAATGAGGGGCAGGCCAGTGCTGTGGGTAATGAGGGAGAAAGGTTCCCTGAGCCCCACACCCTTAAGAGCATCCTCAGACCTCTTCCTGTCTCGGGCTTGGTACCAACCAGGTACTCAATGAGTGCATGTGGGTGGGAAGGAGGGAGGGCTGGGAACACAGCTGCATGGATCTCATGGCTGAAGGGATGTGCCAGCCGATCAGGCTCCGTGTCCCGGCTGCCTGTCTCATGACGCCATGTATAGTCACAGGAGGCATGGCTTTCCGTCTCTCTCATTTCTAGCAAGATTAAACTTTTTTTTTTTTTTTTAGTGCTTATTAGCTTTTTCAGTTCCTTTCCTGTCCATTACCCGAAGTTTTCTTTATCTTCCTGACTTGAGTTTACTCTGGAAATCACAGCTCCTGGCCCTCTCCGGGTCTGCGAACGGCACCTCTTCTCCCTCTTTGGGGCTGGTCTCGTCATTTTGTTGATGCTTCCCTTTGATTTGTGAAAGCTCTTCATTTCTAAAGTCACCAGATGATCGATCATGTACTGCTGGTGTCAGCAGACGTTCTCCATGAAGAGCCAGATATGAGTGCTGCTCAGGGACCCACTGTGTCTGCTGTGACCACACGACTCTGCTGTCACCCTCACTGAGTCATGGCCAGTGCGTGGTGAGTGAGTGCGGCTGGGGTCCAACGGAGGTTTACACACAAACATGAACAGCCCACCCGGGCTCTGATGTACTTTATGGTTCATAATATTTGCGCCCAGTCTTAAAACATCCTCTTCTGCCGAGATGTCAAAAAAAATGATTTTTACACACATTGCTTTTGCAGTTGTCTTCTGTGCCAGTTGATAATGGTTTTCTATTTGCTAAACAAAACCAGAGGCTTTCCAGATGGGGCAAGTAATAAAGAACCTGCCTGCCAATGCAGGAGACATTAAGAGATGCAGGTTTGATCCCAGGGTCCAAAAGATCCCCTGGAGGAGGAAATGGCAACCCACTCCAGAATTCTTGCCTAGAAAATCCCATGGACTAAGGAGCCTGGTGGGCTATGGTCCATAGCGTCACAAAGAGTCAGACACGACTGAAATGACTTAGCATGCACACAAACAAAACCAAGTTTTCCTTCAAAATAAGATATTAAGCAAATTAAAAAATAGTAAGCATTGTAAGTACATGTGATTCAAGGAAAACAAAATGATCATGATGATGCTTGACTTAAGAGAACTCTGGGGACTCCACTCCTGTCTCCCAGGGCAGATAGGAGGTGGGAAAAGGTAGGGTGCTGGGACCTCAAAGTCCCTCTGATTAAGTGGTACTCCAAAGCCAGCTCTGGACTAGACTTCCTCCATTAATCACTGAGTCTGTAGCTTGTTTTAAATCTTGGAGTCACCATGTTTAAAAATGGAAAAGCAAGCCCGGAATTAGACACGGAGAGGCCGTGGCTGAGAAATCACATCCCCGGGGGGCAGACCCAGCCCTCCCAGCTGCCTGGTTTGTTTCCCTACAGAAGTGGTTTAATTGGATCCTTTGTCTTTGTTTTGCCTCCTTTCAGAGATTCTTCTGACTTCACTTGCTGAATAATTCAGCCTCTGGTTGCCATGGCAACCCACCATTCACCATATCCTGAAGTGCAGTTGGTGTTTTCATCTTGTGTATTTTTTAAAATTTCCAGACCCTGACTCTTTCATCTTTGGGGCACTCCTAGAGCATTTTTGGATGAAGTGGTCTTGGTCTCCCCCACTCTGCATGCTGCTTCTTGTTGGGGGGGCATATAAAGTCAGAGTCAGCTTGTGGGGAGTGAAGCCTTGTGGTAGTTCTCACCCCCTTTCCGTCCAGCAGCCCAGCCCACCCTTACTGTGTGTGTAAATGAATCTGCAGTGTCTCACAGACCCAGAGCTCCAGGGACTCACACAGTGGGTGAGTTCTGGAAGTTATAGTCTTGCTTCAGTACAGTTGTGTGCTCACCATTTAAGAGGAGCCGGTGATAAGGGTGCCTGACAGCTTTCTTTATTACTGTTGTTGTTGTTATAAGCTTGAGGTGTCCAGCACTAGAATTCAGCATTTGTTTACAAAGTTATCAAATGACAACTTTGCCTTCTAAGTGCAGAGCCCGTGCAGTGAGTTTTGCTTGCTTTCCCTCATTTCATTCAATCTTTGTAGGAACTGATTGTCATCATCTCCATTTTACAGATGAGAAAACTGAGACTTGATGAGAGAGGTTTAGAAACTTGCCCGGAGTCACACAGCTCTGAGGAGGCGGGCTAGGTTCCTCAGAACTCCCAGCCTGGGTGGCAGGGGAAGCAGGTTCTCGGAGGCGGTCTCTGGCTTATCTGAGTCTCTGGGTTTTCTATGTTGTGTGGCTTCCGTCAGGACATTCAGGCCTCCAGCCAGGCCCTGAGCCTCTGTGCAAAAGGCTTCATGCCTGTGTTAAGGTGGGAATCGCGGGAGGGGATACAGATGTGCCCCCTATACCTTCAGGGGGCTGTTGAAACCGTGTTTCAACAGCACGGTTAGTGAAAATATCCAGAGAGAGACTCTGGGCCAACCATGGGCTTCGGGGAAAGGCAGCCAGGCGGGTTCAAATCCCAGGCTTCCCTCACAGTGCTGTGGGCCTGGGTCAGCACCACCTTCTCCGAATCTCCCCCTGGTTTGTAAATTCAGCACCGTGGCAGCACCTTCCTCCTGGGACCGTCGGAAGATTCTAGGATAGTCCCTCTACAGACAGATGAAAGCGTGTTCCTGGTGGGGAGGAGAGGCGCGTGGAGCTGCTGCTGGTCCTGGCTGGATGCGCTTGACTAGTGGTCACCTGGGAGGGGCGGAGGCCAGGCCAGGGTGCTGAGCTGCTGTAGAAGTGGCACCTGGAGGACTCAGGTTGTGTTAGTGCAGTTGTTAACGACCTTGTTTTTGTTCCCCGTGGAAGTGTTAGTCCCTCAGTTGTGTCTGACTCTTTGCAACCCCATGGGCTGTAGCCCATCAGGTTCCTCTGTCTATGGCATTTCCCAGGCAAGAATATTAGAGTGGGTTGTCACTCCCTCCTCCAGGGGATCTTCCCGACCCAGGGATGAAACCCAGGTCTCCAGCACTGTAGCAGATTCTTTACTGTCTGAGCCACCAGGGAAGCCCTTATCGTGCAATTGGCCTGGAGCTGGGCGGCGGGCTGCCAGGCACGTCCGGAATGCTGGGTGACCTGCTATGAAGTCTCCCTTGGGGGCTCCTCTGCTCTAGGGCTGCCTTGTGAGAAGCTGATGAATGCTCAGTAGCGTCCTCCAGGAGCTGGTAGTTAGCACGTTTGTGTAGGCATTAAATGCTCCTCGAGCTGGTTCCTCTGCACATCCTGTTCTCCCATTTCCAGAACAAACTGCCGCCACTCAGCCTCCAGGAAACCAAGTTCCCAGAAAATAAGTGTTTTGTGCTACTGCTCCCCTCCCCCGCACCTGCCTTGAAAACTGCAGAACTTGAGGTGGAGGCTTGTTGCTTTTAAGGACGGCGGTGGAGACTGGCTCCCCTGATAATCATGGGGAATTAGCCATGGGGCTTTGTTTCTGCTGAAGGTGCCAGGAAACCTGCGGCAAAGAGCAGGGTCTCAGTACTATGTACACAGGATTTTGAAAATATTGAAACCTGACTTTTTCTGGGCTTAGCAGGAAAAAAAAAAATGACTTAATTGCTGTAAAGGAAGCTGCTCCTTTGGGAAGTATTGAAGCGTCCTTGCAGAGGGCGGAGGATTGCATAATAACGGATATTGATAAACACTTGCTGATTTTCCTCTTCAGCAGTGCTGGGTAAGAGCCCAGCTTCTCCCTGGTGTCTTGAGTCTAGCCATGCAGACATCCTATAAGTGGGGACAGAGAAGCATGGTTATTAATGATGGTCATTGTTAACACTTATTTAGTGCCTTCTGTGTACCAGCTTCCCGTCAGGTGTTTCAAACACATCACCTCCTTGGAGCCTTCTGAGAGCTCTCTAGGGTAGAAATTGTTAATGGTCCTATTTTTCGGATGAAGGTAACTGGCTTAGGACAGCGCAGTCACTTGCCTGTGCTCATATAGCGGGAAGTGTGGGGGGTGGGGTCACTGGTCATCCCATCCATGCCAGTGCCCACATCAAAGTGTCCATCCAGGCTACCAGGGAGCTTTGTGAAAGTGCTGATTTCAAGGCCCCACCCCAAATCTCCTCAACAGAGCCCTTCCCTTGAATGTCACAGGACCCTTGGGAGACCGTTCTCGGAGACCTCAGGACCAAAATAAGCCTCACTTATAATGTTGGTTTTTTAAGGAGCGTGCATGTTTTAGTTAATCATGTTTCCCTTTTTGTCTTGGCTACCAGGAAGCTCAGAGCCAAGTGTGCAACTAACTGCCTTGTATCATTTGGGTTGTGTGTCTATGTTTGACCTTCTCTTGTATGGCCTTTGTCTTAATTTCATCAACTTTTTTTTTTTGGAAGGAAGGAGTCTCACATTTATTGATTGTACTGTACTATCATATTTATTGATCATACTATACTAACTCACATATGTTACATTTTCCTCATGGTTACCAGAAACCAACTAGGTATTAAAATAGATTCCTGTCGTTTGACCTAACATTGGGGATTTTGGATAATTGCCAGTAATTTCTAAAGTATAGAACTTGAAGTTTTTCTAAAGCATTCAGGCAAAGCCGATGCCCACTGAGGCTGAGGTTGTGGAGACAGTGATAAGCCAGGAGTGAGACAGGATTACTGGGGAGCATCTCTGTTTCAGTTTGAATTGTCTTTTCTTACCTCTCTTTCCCATCTGTTGTAGTTCTCCAGATGTGCTCTGATTGTATTCCTTTAAAAAAATTTTTTACTGGAGTATAGTTGCTTTACAATGTTGTATTTTCTGCTGCATAGCAGTGAATCAGCTGAGAGTGTGTGTGTGTGTATGTGAATATGTATCCCTTCTTTTGGGGATTTCTTTCCCATTTAGTTCACCACAGAACATTAAGCAGAATTCTCTGTGGTATACAGTAGGTTCTCATTAGTTATCTATTTTATACAAAGTGCTGTATAATGTTAATCCCAATTCATCCCACCCCTCTCTTTCCCCCCTTGGTATCCATATGTTTATCCTTTACATTTGTGTCTCTATTTTTGCTTTGCAAATAGGTTCATCTGTCCCATTTTTCTAGATTCCACATATATGCATTAAATATATATTTGTTTTTCTCTTTGACTTACTTCACTCTGTATGCCAGTCTCTAGGTCCACCTGTGACTCTGCAAAAGCACAATTTCACTCTTTTTTATGGCCGAGTAATATTCCATTGCATATATGTGCCACAGATTCTTTATCCATTCCTCTGTCGATGGACATTTAAGCTGCTTCCGTGGCCTGGCTGCTGTAAATAGAGCTGCAGTAAGCATTGAGGTGCATGCATCTTTTGGAATTATGGTTTTCTTCAGGGATATGCCCCAGAGTGGGGTTGTTTTGTTGTTTTTTTTCTGTGTTACTTTAACTTCCTCAACTCTTAATTTTATCTTTAGGAAGTATATTTTTCTATACATGATTTCAAATCCAGTTCTCAACTTTAAATATAAAAGTATAACTAAAAATACATATTTTTGTGTATACACAAAATAGTATACATGAGATTTTGCCACCTAGCATCGTGGCAGAAAGTTTTCCATTTTTCTGCTAGTGTTTAAATTTTCATTTGTAATAGCGGTCTATGTATTTAAATAGAGCTGCAGTAAGCATTGAGGTGCATGCATCTTTTGGAATTATGGTTTTCTTCAGGGATATGCCCCAGAGTGGGGTTGTTTTGTTGTTTTTTTTCTGTGTTACTTTAACTTCCTCAACTCTTAATTTTATCTTTAGGAAGTATATTTTTCTATACATGATTTCAAATCCAGTTCTCAACTTTAAATATAAAAGTATAACTAAAAATACATATTTTTGTGTATACACAAAATAGTATACATGAGATTTTGCCACCTAGCATCGTGGCAGAAAGTTTTCCATTTTTCTGCTAGTGTTTAAATTTTCATTTGTAATAGCGGTCTAGTGTATAAGGAAGGGAGAGACTGGCCACCAGCTTTCCTTTTCCCTCTTGCTATCAAAATCTTGACTTTTAATATAAAACTACATACAATGCTTACTTGCACACATCAGTGGTTTTATTCTTTTTATGTGTTATTCATGATAACAGCATTTCTAGAGGGTTTCCCTGCTGGCTCAGTGGTAAAGAATCTGCCTGGCAATGAAGGAGACGTGGGTTCAATCCCTGCATCAGGAAGATTCCCCTGGAGGAGGAAATGGCAGCCCACTCCAGTATTCTTGCCTGAAAAAATCCATGGACAGAGGAGCCTGGCAGGCTGCAGTCCATGGGGTCGTCAAAGAGTGCCACACGACTAAGCAACTAAGACAACAACATTTCCAGAAATGAGAAAAGAGAAGGGAAAGTGTATTGAGTGAGATGATTTCATCATTCACGAATGAAGACCAGTTGTTAGCAGAACTCTGCAGATCTCTGGGAAATAGCCTGGAATTCATGGTTTGGGAAGGACGGAGCAACATTTCTAAATAAACATATGAAGATAATGCAGCTTCACTAGTGACTGGAGATGTGAGAAATTCACAGTGACAGACTTTCATTCCCCAATTAAAGTGACTGGAAAGTTTTCAAATATTTTAAAATATTTTTACATTATATTTTACTAGCATAAATACTGATAATGAACTAAGAACACCACATCCTAGAGGGTAGTGGTTTACATGCTACCCACCACTGGCAGGCTTGTGACTCGAAAACAGCCAGGCAGGTGAACAGCCAGGATGGCAAGTCACATATTTTAACCAAACACTCCACTCCAGGGAGCATCCATTTCTGGTGCATCAGAACTAACAAGCAGATAAGGTGCACATCCTCCATTGGTCTTTTATCTGCTTCAGCATTAGCAGCACTAGAACCTTCCTCCTCGTTCTCTGCCACGTGGGGCCGTGTATACCTGCCGTGGCATCACTGAGAGGGGGCCTGGTGCACCCAGCCCCGACTCATGTAATGACAACTGTTTCCCCCACACTTCAGTTCCTTGTAGATTTGCCTCCTACCCCATGGTGTATGCACGCTCACTGTGATGTAAGGGGATGTGTGATGACTTAACGGGGAATCTGGTTGAGACTGCAGCAGAGCAGGCCTGTTTCTCCCACGGCATCGCTTCCACGCCCTTGCATGTCTCAGGGGAGCACAAACCCCGTCACAAACCTCGGGTCCCTGCAGAGCGTAGGGGCTGGGTGCCGGGGTGCAGAGGCGCTTCAGGAACCATCATATCTAATCAGATACGTACAAAATAGACGTATGAATCAGCCACGGAAGCGAGGGTCTAGGAGGGAGAGATTAAGCTGGCAGGAGGAAGGCGGAGTTGGGGTGAGGTTTTGAAGAGTGGGTGACATGGAGCATGGTCTTGATACGTGTCAATGCATGTGGTGGGCTGGCGTGCAAGGCTGTCCTCCCGTGCAGAGAGCAGCAGCAAGAGGGTACCACAGCCTGAATCCACATTGCCCCTCGGAGAACGTGGTGTGGTTGTGAGGAGCTGGGATGGGCAGGGTGGGGGAAGCTGAAGGGCTCAGCAGGACCAGGGGGTGGGTGCCCTCCTGGTCCAAACAAAGCCATCTCTGGTCCCTCCCAGAGGGACCCTCCCTTGATGCCCCCACTCCCATCCTCCCCAGGGTCATGGCCTTTCTCTCCATCCCATCATCCCATTGTTTTTTTCCCTGCAATAACTGCTGTCTGAAGTTACCCTTTATTCCTTCATTTGCCAGTTTGGGGTCTGGCTCCCTACTAGAATGCCAGGATCCTGTCTGTTCTCACTCGATGGTCCCTCATCCACTGAGAAGCCACTCCATAAATTGATGCACACAGTGGCCAGAGACATCTGGCCTTTCCTGAGAAGCAGTGAGGGTCCCATAGGGGTTGTAAGCAGGGGTGTGGCAGGGCAAGGGCACGTCCGAGGACTCCTCTGCCTACATGTAAGCAGGGGGCCTAAAGAGGGCTCGTGACTCTGGTCTGTAAGAGCCGAGGAGAGGATCGTCAGCACATGACAGCGGGGCTGGAGAGGGATGGACTGAGAGCCAGGGGAGGACGGGGAGCAGGACATGGGTAAGAGCTGGAGGGGTGGCCCCAACAGGCTGGAGTCGATGCTCTGCGCTGGGGAAGGGAAGACAGGAAGACAGCAGGCAGGTGCGGGAGGGAGGCTCTGTATCCATGTTTGGACATGCATCCCTAGCACTCTTCCTGGGGGTCCAATCCAAGAGCAGGAGTGGGAGACCACGTGGAGGCGCCTCCCCAGCGGTGTTGAACTCAGGATGCAAGTTACCAGCAGCACCAGCTCAAGATCAGGGTCACTGAAGCACCAGCACATTTTCCGGGTTGTGCGGTTCCTTTGACCGTGGGTGCATTTCCTGCTGCAGGGTGTTCCTCCAAACACGCAGCACAATAGAGGGACAGCAAGTGGCTGGCTGTTTTCCTGAGGGGGCCAAAACAGATGTGTCGGGTTTAATAAGTCCCGTTCATCTATGGAAATTGGGCAGCATTAAATGTAATCCAAGGGAAGTGAGGGAACCTGAAACCCACATTCCTCTGTTCCGTAAGCCTGCAGGGCTCCAGCTGTGAGGTGGTGCTGAGTAATTTGGGGCTTTTGGTTGGCACATCGGGGCAGGTGTTTCTGCTTGGATGCAATGGGACAAGGGCAGCTGAGTCCTTCTTCACGTTGCTGAGGAGGGGTTGGGCCTGGGCTCCCCGAGGAGGTGGAATCTTTCAGCCAGGCTGGGACTGCCATCGGGGGCCCAGCTGGACTGAGTCAGGAAGGCTGCTGTTGAAGGAGGCTGCTGGTTAATGAGCCGCCGTCCGCAAGGAAGGCACAGGGTGTTCTCCCAGCCCAGCTCAACTGCATAGCCAGAGCCTCAGAGGGCTGGACTCAGCGTTCTTATACACGACAGGACATGCATCTTCCCTGGCTCTGAAACGGCTGGGGGGGGGGACAAATTCTAAAGGGGTTTTCAGGCAATAGAGGAGAAGAGGGAGCTGAGTGATAAGACTAATTCATTTGCCCAAGGTAATTCTTGAACAGAAAACTAACAGCTGGGCCCCCACAGCAGGAAGTACAGCTGGCTGGCAAGGGCAAGGTTTAGCCTAACGGAGCCCCACTTTATAGGGAACCTGGAATCAACAAAGCAGGTGATTGGGCCTGTGATTAGTAACTCTTGGGGCTCATGAAGCTGAGAATTTCCTGGGGGCTCAGACAGTAAAGAATCCACCTCAATGCAGGAGACCTGGATTTGACCCTTGGATTGGGAAGATCCTCTGGAGAAGGGAATGGCAACCCACTCCAGTTTTCTTGCTTGGAGATTCCGAGGACAGAGGAGCCGGTGGGTTATAGTCCATGGGGTTGCAGAGTCAGACATGACTGAGTGACTAACACTTTCACAGGTCAGTCGTCCTAGGTATAAAATACCTCCCTCGATTTCCAAAATTTCACCTTTTGTCCTGTGCCATCTGCACGTGCTGCGGACTCATGGCACTTCATTCCTTTGTGGTGGGTCCACAACCTCTCTCTTGAATGTGAGGAAACTGAGGCTCAGAATTTCCAGTAGCCAGTGAGTAGTTGAGTGGGGAATGAACTTGAACTTGTTCAGCTCAGAGTTCTTTTCTCAGCATGCCCTGACTGCAGCATCTGCTCCATAATGCCCTGAAGCTGGTTCACGGACAGCTCCCTGGTTCACGATTGATTGTATGACTCTCCGAATAGAGAGCAGATTCTCACTGAGGGAAGGATCTTCCTTTTTTATTTTTTAAGTTTATTTAAATTGGAAGATAATTACTTTACAACATTGTGATGGTTTTTGGCATACATCAACATGAATCGGCCACAGGTATACATGTGTACCCCTATCCTGAACCCTCTCTCTCCCCACCCTGTCCCCCTGGGGTTTTCCCAGAGCACCGGCTTTGGGTGCCCTGCTTCACGCATTGAACTTGCACTGGTCATCTATTTTACATATGGTAATGTACATGTTTCAGGGCTATTCTCTCAAATCATCCCACCCTCGCCTTCTCCCACTGAGTCCGAAATTCTGCTCTTTATATCTGTGTTTCCTTTGCTGATCTAGGATCATTGTATCGTCTTTCTAAATCAGTGCTTTTAAAAAAGGAAGTGTGGACCCATAAAACACATCTGTGGGCTGTATTGGTCTGGAGCGGGGGTCACCCTTTTGCCACCTGTGATATATCCCCTATTTTATGAGAAGCTTGTTCTTATTTGTGCTGAGAATGGGGGGGGGGTGGAGTTGTGACTGCTGAATTTCTGTAGGGAGAACAGCAGGTCAGGGTCTGAACTGATGGTCAGCAGTAGAAGCATCGAGAGCCGAGACCTGCACCAGCGCCCTGTGCAGCCCTGACAGGTCTTATCGTTGCACCTGGCGGGTGAAGGGGATGACCTGGAGGACTTTGGGTGCGACCCCCTTGGCTCTCATCGTGATCAGAGGAAGCGTGGGGGGGGGGTGGAGTTGTGACTGTTGAATTTCTGTAGGGAGAACAGCAGGTCAGGGTCTGAACTGATGGTCAGCAGTAGAAGCATCGAGAGCCGAGACCTGCACCAGCGCCCTGTGCAGCCCTGACAGGTCTTATCGTTGCACCTGGCGGGTGAAGGGGATGACCTGGAGGACTTTGGGTGCGACCCCCTTGGCTCTCATCGTGATCAGAGGAAGCGTCTCTGTGTGGTGGGGAGAGCATGGACTCTGGGCAGGATGTCTTGCTTCCTGTCTTGGCTCTGCTGTTTTCTGGCTGTGTGACTACAGGCAGGCAACCTCTCTGGTGTGTGCCTCACTGTTCTTTTCTGTAAAATTGGAATTATTACAACAAAGCCTGTTTCCTAGGGCTGCAGAAAGGATGCAGAGAGATGGGGTACGTAAAATGTCTCGACTTCTGTGTGGTAGGGAGGAAGTACCAGAGAATTTCTTTTAATAGTGTGAGATGTAATTTCCATACCGTACAATCCACCCTTTCGAAGTGCACAGTCTAGTGATCCTCGTATATCCATGAGTTGTGAGTCCATCACCACTAGCAATTTTAGGATGTTTTCATCACCCCAAAGGAGCCCCTCACCCCTTGGCAGTATCTCCAATCCTTAGAGCAGTCCTGGGCCTTGTGGGCACTCAGTGATTTCTCGGTTCCTGTCACAAGGGTTGCGGGATATGCTTGTATGGAGGCCTGTTATGATCAGAGTCACCATCCTGTGCCTTCACTAACTTTATTCTCTTCCTCAGCATCTTCACCGCCACCACCGTCTCGATCCTCTTCACCATCTTCGTCACCTTGTCCATCTTCATGATCAGCACCATCATTTTCATCAGTCTTATCCATCTGTTTCTTCTCCTTCTACATCATTTATCTTCATCATTTTGTTATCTTCATCATCTTTACCACCATCTTTAGCAACATCTTCATCCACATCTCCATCATCACCATCCGCATCTTCATTGTCTGTCTTTGACACATGAGGAGCACTTAGGAAACAGTGGCTCTCAGTCTCCTTAAGGTTCAGCTCCCCCACTTCCAGAACTGAAGCCCACATCTGAGCTTCATGCTGACTCTTGCTTGGAGAGAAAGGGGGCCTGAAGTGGTGGAAGGCTGAGGGTGGGGCGAGGACTCCTCAGACCCTGCCAGTCCAGCTCAGGGTGCACCCAGTGCAGAAACTGGTCAGGGTGGTGATCTCGAGTTAACCAGCCACCCCTAGGCTGAGGGGTGCAGGGTCCAGATCTCTACAACCCTCCAAAGAGGATTTTGAGATCCTAGGAGCAAAGACCCTTGTGTTAGCAGTTTCTCTTCTTCTTCTTTTTTTTTTTTTTTGGTGGAGAAGTAAATTTACCTGACTTACTTCCCCAGCCCTCCAGAAACTCTGGGCATATTTTCGGGGCTCTTAGTTTCTCTCTGTTTAGAAACCTCAGGGGACACAGAGGCCTGTTCTATCCAGATAAACCATCCCTGCCCCCAGCTTGGTGCCACCTCACTGCTCCGCTGCTGTGGTGAGAGGCCTCTGTGAACCTGTGTGAATATCATGTAGCCTCCAAGGTCAAGAGGAACGCTGGGGTTAACCAGGCACCTGCAACAGTTCGTTGTAAAAATACAGAAAGGACTCGTAAGGCAGGGCTGAGAGTGGGCCCTATGGGATGTTGGGGGAAGGGTAAGACAAGACCCCGCACTCTGGAGGGAGAGATGTGGTGGTCCCACAAGGTCTGGGAGGTGGGCGAGGCCAGGACAATGCAGGCAGAGCAGTGGCTGTGAAGTCTGGGTCTCACGTGTTCTGCTTTTAGCTGGAAGTAGCTAAGCAATAGAAAATGGCACTTCCAAATCAGGAAAGGTTTAACAGAGTCTAAGCCTCCGAGGATATATGCATACAAATTGGACTTGTGGTGGAGCGCATGGTGTCCAGGTAACCACGCTCTCCGGCTCATGATGGCTTTTTTTGGCATAGTTCTGTGTATTCTTGCCATCTCTTCCTAATCTGTTCTGCTTCGTTAGCTCCTTACAGTTTCTGTCGTTTATCATGCTCATCCTTGCACTATGTATTCCCTTCATATCTCCAGTTTTCTTGAGGAGATCTCTAGTCTTTCCCTTTCTTTTGTTTTCCTCTACTCCTTTGCAGGGAAGGAAGAGCAGCATCCAGGGCCCCAGGCCCCCTGCAGGTGGGGCTCAGGCCTCCTCGTTCTCATCAGCTCGTGGCCTTTGAGACTTCCCGTGGCGTCAGCTGCTCTTGGTTTTCTTCGGTTGCTTGGGAGTCTGTCAAGGAAAGTACAGCATGTTTTATAAGGAAATGCAAATCAATGCCAGTCTCCCTTCAGCATCAATAAAACATGATCCATACCTAGGGGCGCAGGTGGTCTGGTGGTTGAGAGCTCACGTGTCTGGGAGGTGCAGACTGAGGGAGCCCATCTTATCCTCTGTCATCCCTTTCTCCCCCTGCCCTCAATCTTTCCCAGCATCAGTGTCTTTTCCAATGAGCCAGCTCTTTGCATCAGGTGGCCAAAGTATTGGAGCTTCAATGTCAGTCCTTCCAATGAACATTCAGGGTTGATTTCCTTTAGCATTGACTGGTTGGTCTCCTTGCAGTCCAAAGAACTCTCAAGAGTCTTCTCCAGCATCAATTTTTTGGCATTCAGCCTTCTGTATGGTCCAACTCTCACACCCTAAGCTGTCTTGATTTGTCAAAGCTCTCCTTCCAAGGAGCAAGTGTCTTTTAATTTCATGCCTGCAGCCAACATTGGCAGTGATTTTGGAGCCCAAGAAAACCAAATCTGTCACTGCTTCTACTTTTTCCTCTTCTATTTGTCAGGAAGTGAAGGGACTGGATGCCATGATCTTAGCTTTTTGAATGGTGAGTTTTAAGCCAGCTTTTTTACTTTCCTCTTTCACCCTCATCCAGAGGCTCTTTAATTCCTCTTTACTCTCTGTCATTAGAGTGGTATCACCTGCATATCTCAGGTTGTTGATATTTCTCCCAGCAGTCTTGATTCCAGCTTGTGATTCATCCAGCCTGGCATTTCACATGATGTACTCTACATAAAAGTTAAATAAACAGGGTGACAATATACAGCCTTGTCTTACTCCTTTCCCAATTTTGAACCAGTCTATTGTTCCATGTAAGGTTCTAATGATTGCTTCTTGACCACATATAGATTTCTCAGAAGACAAGTAAAGTGGTCTGGTCTTTCCATCTCTTTAAGAATTTTTCAGATTTTATTGTGATTTACACAGTCAAAGGCTTTAACATAGTCAATGAAGCAGAAGTAGATTTTTTTTTTTAATTTATCTTGCTTTCTCTGTGAGCCAACGAATGATGACAATTTGATCTCTGCTTCCTCTGCCTTTTCTAAACCCAGCTCTTACACTGGGAAATTCTTGGTTCATGTAATGCTGAAGCCTAGCTTAAAGGATTTTGAGCATAACCTTATAGCATGTGAAATGAGCACAAGTGTAAGGTAGTTTGAACATTCTTTGACATTGTCATTCTTTGGGATTGGAATAAAAACTTCTTCCAGTCCTGTGACCACTGCTGAGTTTTCAAAATTTGCTGATATATTGAATGCCACACTTTAACAACATTATCATTTAGGATTTTAAATAGCTAAGCTGGAATTCCATCACCTCCACTAGCTTTGTTTGCAGTAGTGCTTCCTAAGGCCCACTTGACTTTCCACTTCAGGATGTCTGGCTCTAGGTGAGTGACCACACCATCATGGTTATCTGGCTCATTATGACTTTTTTTGGCATAGTTCTGTGTATTCTTGCCATCTCTTCTTAATCTGTTCTGCTTCTGTTAGGTCCTTACCATTTCTGTCCTTTATCATGCCCATCCTTGTATGATTTGTTCCCTGATATCTCCAATTTTCTTGAAGAGAACTCTAGTTTTTCCATCCTTTCATTTTCCTCTACTTCTTTGCATTGTTCATTGAAGAAGGATTTCTTATCTCTCCTTGCTAGTCTCTGGAACCCTGCATTCGGTTGGGTATTTCTTTCCCTTTCTCCCTTGATTTTTGCTTTTCTTCCTTCCTCAGCTATGTGTAAAGTCTCCTCAGACAACTGCTTTTCCTTCTTGCATTTCTTTTTCTTTGGGATGGTTTTGTTCACCACCTCCTGTGTTGTGTTACAAACCTCCATCCATAGTTCTTCAGGCAAGCTGTCAATCAGATCTAATCCCTTTATTTGGCACCTCCACTGTATAATCCTAAGAGATTTGATTTAAGTCATACCTGAATGGCCTAATGGTTTTCTCTACTTTCTTCCATTTAAACCTGAATTTTGCAAAAAGGAGCTGATGATCTGAGCCACAGTGAGCAGCAGGTCTTGTTTTTGCTGACTGTATAGAGCTTCTTCATCTTTGGCTGCAAAGAATGTAATCAGTCTGATTTTTGTGTTGATCATTTGGTAATATTAATGTGTAGAGTTGTCACTTGTGTTATTGGAAAAGGGTATTTGCTATGACCAGTGCATTTTCTTAGCAAAACTCTATTGGCCTTTGCCCTGCTTCATTTTATACTTCAAGGCCAAACTTGCTTGTTATTCTGGATATCTCTTGACTTTCATCTTTTGCATTTCAGTCCCCTGTGATGAAAAGGACATTTTTTTTTTTAAAATTCTAGAAGGTCTTGTTGCTCTTCATAGAACTGTTCAGCTTCTTCAGCATCAGTGGTTGGGGCATAGACTTGGATTACTGTGATGTTGGATGGCGTGCCTTAGAAATGAACCGAGATTATTCTGTCGTTTTGACATTGTACCCAAACAATGCATTTTGGACTCTTTTGTTGACTCTGAAGGCAGCTCCATTTCTTGTCAGAGATTCTTGCCCAGGAGTAGATAAATGGTCATTTAAATTAAACTCACCAATTGCCGTCCATTTTAGTTCACTGATTCCTAAGATGTCAGTGTTCACTCTTGCCTTCTCCTGCTTGATTGCATCCAATTTACCGTGATTCATAGACCTAACATTCCAGGTTCCTTGCAATATTTTGCTTTATAGCATCAGACCTTACTTTCACCTCCAGACACATCCACAACTGAGCACTGTTTTTGCTTTGGCTCAGGCACTTCATTCTTTCTGGAGCTATTGGTAATTGCCCCAAGCTCTTGCCCAGTAGCATACTGGACACTTTCTGACCCCGGCGGGGAGGGGCTCATCTTCTGTGTTGTGTCTTTTTGCCTTTTCATACTGTTCATAGTCATGGGGTTCTTGCAGCAAGAACACCGTGGTGGTTTGCCATTCCCTCCTCCAGCAGACCGTGTTTTGTCAGAACCCTTCTCTATGGCGTGTCTGTCTTGGGTGGCCCTGCATAGCATGGCTCATAGCTTCATTGAGTTACACAAGCCCCTTTGCCACAACAAGGCAATGATCCATGAAGGGGGGTAGCTTTGTTAACATTTATTAAATGTGGGTTGTATGCTAGAGACTGTGTTCTGCCTGCATTCACTGAAGCCTAAGATGTAAATGCTATTGTTAGCCGTCTTTCATAGCTTAGGAAATGGTGGTTCAGAGAGGTTAGGTAAGATGTCCAAAGACATATAGCTAGTATGTCCTAGAGCTGGTTCTGGACACTGGGTCTGGAGGCACCCTGCTTCGTGAAATGGTTGTAGACAGGCTGGCATGTTTGTGCCATAGTCACTGAAGATCTAGGCTTCCCTCTGTCTTCCTGCTCAGTTATCCTCACACTGACACTTAGCCCTGTATGGTCCAGGATGGCTTCAGTACCGCCAGACATCACATTCAACTCTCACAGGTACATAGATCCCAGCTGAGTCAGCTCTTCAAAAGGACTCTCTTTAGAGGCTTTTTGGCACACTTCTCCCTGCGGCTTCTTGGTCAGAAGCTCTTCATCTGGCTATGCTTAGCTGGAAAAGAGGCCTCCTTGAATAGAATTGGCTTTCTGATGCTAGGTACATAAGAGGAGAGAATGAAGATTGTGTAGGAAACTAGAGGTCTCTGCTACTGTTGGTGTTCAAGCTAATTTTGTTGTGAGAGAGACTGAATGAAGAAAGGAAGTGGGGGAGCAAACAAATGGACGAGTGAGTGGAAAACCTTGCATCTATGAGGTAACAATCTGGGGAGTCCCTTGGAGCCCCTGTAGTGGGCATTTATAAGCGCCTTGTGTTCCCCATTGTCCAGTGCTGGGCCCAGAGATTTCAGAGGTAGCAGGAAGCTGGGATTGGGGGGTGCAGACTCCAAGGGGCCCCTGGGATGACGGGTCAGACACCAGTGTCCCTTCCTCACTGGTGGGGTTGGTGGTGGAAGTCACTCCCTTGTGTCTGGCTCTGTGACCCCGTGAGCTGTAGCCTGCCAAGGATTCTCCAGGCAAGCATATTGCAGCGAGTTGCCAGTCCCTTTTCCAGGGAATCTTCCCGACCCAGGGATTGAACCCAGGTCTCCTGCAGTACAGGCAAATTCTTTACCATCTGAGCCACGGGGAAACCTTCTCAGTAGTAACCCCTGAATGACGTAGAAGGTCAAGGAGAGATACTTCCCGGGCAGCCTCGGTGTACCCGTCTTGGCACCGAACGTTCAAGATGGAGGAAGGAATAAGAGAGATGCAGGAGACACCCTCAGGACATGGGATGGGGAGGAAGGTCAAGCAAGAGAGAGTGTGGTCCCTGCAGCACGTGGGGGGACACAGGAAGTGGCCTGCGAGGTGCTCAGGGCTCTGTGGAGGTCCTGTGTTCCCTCCCACTCACCCCCACTAGATCCTAACCTCCTCTCTCCCCAGGCTGGTGAGGCCAAGGCTTCTTAGCAGTGCTTGTACGGTTCTGTCTTCTGTTGAGACTATTTGGTGTGTGGGGTGATGCCCTTTCCTTTTTTAAAGCAAGGGCAGTTTTGTGGAGTTTGTGTATCTCTGCCCTGCTGTTTCCTCACCTGATATTTGCTTGTTCACTGCAGTCTTGCTGAGCCTCTGCCCTGGGCCTAGGGCTCTATACTAACCTGACTTCCACTCCCGGACCTGCTGGGTAGGGGTAGGAACAAAGAAATGCAGCCCCAGCGGATGGCTGAGATCTTGGCCAAGGAGGAGCCTGGGGTTCAGGGCCCTGGGGAAGTAGCAGGATGTTCAGGATATCCCAGTTAGGGAGATGAGGAGAGGGATGCAGGGGGGTGGCCTTCCACCCCCACCACCCAAGAGAGCTGCCCCAGGAAGGTGAGAGGGAAGAGAAGGGAGGATGGGGGGAGGGCAGGAAATGCAGTGTTGGAGGATGGAGGCAGGACCTGGTTCCCAGCAGGTGCTCCATAAATGTGTGGACCAGAGATTGAGTGACCCTCATGCCGGAGGCAGCAGCGAGAAGCACTGGGCATTACTTGACTTTCCCAAATCTGAATAAGGGACCAACATTCATGACAGATCTTAAATAGCGCGTCTCACTCCCACCCCATCAGAGGCTGCCAGTGTCCAGGGGCTGTTTGGAATCACCCGGAAGTGAGTCTAACCCCCCGCCCTGTGCTCTGTGGACACCCTCCCCACATGAGGGCCAAGCATCGCTGAGAAGAGACCACCAGCCCATGAGGGAGGGGAGCAGAGTCCCCTCCTGTACATAGCACTGGTGATAAACCCCAAAGGTGGCTAAAGGAAGGAATGATCAATGTGATGTCTTCATGCTCAGAACACTAAGGCATTCAGATGTGCGTTTATTCCGCCATCTTTTGAGGTGGAATCAAAGACTTCTCATTGCAGAAGGCTCTGCAATTAGTGTTCTTTCTTGTGTGATGCTTTGTCTAGGAGTGAGAATTAGACTCAAGCCGAGTCCTTCCTGAGGTGGAAGCCCCACCATTTACAGCTTCCTCTTCCACTGGATGACGGGTCAGACACCAGTGTCCCTTCCTCACTGGTGGGGTTGGTGGTGGAAGTCACTCCCTTGTGTCTGGCTCTGTGACCCCGTGAGCTGTAGCCTGCCAAGGATTCTCCAGGCAAGCATATTGCAGCGAGTTGCCAGTCCCTTTTCCAGGGAATCTTCCCGACCCAGGGATTGAACCCAGGTCTCCTGCAGTACAGGCAAATTCTTTACCATCTGAGCCACGGGGAAACCTTCTCAGTAGTAACCCCTGAATGACGTAGAAGGTCAAGGAGAGATACTTCCCGGGCAGCCTCGGTGTACCCGTCTTGGCACCGAACGTTCAAGATGGAGGAAGGAATAAGAGAGATGCAGGAGACACCCTCAGGACATGGGATGGGGAGGAAGGTCAAGCAAGAGAGAGTGTGGTCCCTGCAGCACGTGGGGGGACACAGGAAGTGGCCTGCGAGGTGCTCAGGGCTCTGTGGAGGTCCTGTGTTCCCTCCCACTCACCCCCACTAGATCCTAACCTCCTCTCTCCCCAGGCTGGTGAGGCCAAGGCTTCTTAGCAGTGCTTGTACGGTTCTGTCTTCTGTTGAGACTATTTGGTGTGTGGGGTGATGCCCTTTCCTTTTTTAAAGCAAGGGCAGTTTTGTGGAGTTTGTGTATCTCTGCCCTGCTGTTTCCTCACCTGATATTTGCTTGTTCACTGCAGTCTTGCTGAGCCTCTGCCCTGGGCCTAGGGCTCTATACTAACCTGACTTCCACTCCCGGACCTGCTGGGTAGGGGTAGGAACAAAGAAATGCAGCCCCAGCGGATGGCTGAGATCTTGGCCAAGGAGGAGCCTGGGGTTCAGGGCCCTGGGGAAGTAGCAGGATGTTCAGGATATCCCAGTTAGGGAGATGAGGAGAGGGATGCAGGGGGGTGGCCTTCCACCACCCACCACCCAAGAGAGCTGCCCCAGGAAGGTGAGAGGGAAGAGAAGGGAGGATGGGGGGAGGGCAGGAAATGCAGTGTTGGAGGATGGAGGCAGGACCTGGTTCCCAGCAGGTGCTCCATAAATGTGTGGACCAGAGATTGAGTGACCCTCATGCCGGAGGCAGCAGCGAGAAGCACTGGGCATTACTTGACTTTCCCAAATCTGAATAAGGGACCAACATTCATGACAGATCTTAAATAGCGCGTCTCACTCCCACCCCATCAGAGGCTGCCAGTGTCCAGGGGCTGTTTGGAATCACCCGGAAGTGAGTCTAACCCCCCGCCCTGTGCTCTGTGGACACCCTCCCCACATGAGGGCCAAGCATCGCTGAGAAGAGACCACCAGCCCATGAGGGAGGGGAGCAGAGTCCCCTCCTGTACATAGCACTGGTGATAAACCCCAAAGGTGGCTAAAGGAAGGAATGATCAATGTGATGTCTTCATGCTCAGAACACTAAGGCATTCAGATGTGCGTTTATTCCGCCATCTTTTGAGGTGGAATCAAAGACTTCTCATTGCAGAAGGCTCTGCAATTAGTGTTCTTTCTTGTGTGATGCTTTGTCTAGGAGTGAGAATTAGACTCAAGCCGAGTCCTTCCTGAGGTGGAAGCCCCACCATTTACAGCTTCCTCTTCCACACGCGCCTGCATGGCCGGGTTTCAGCATCTCACCTTTACCGACTCCAAGGCAGCCAATTCAGTTCTCCTAGAAAGAACGTTTTCTTTTTCTATCCATATTGAATCATTTAAATCAATGTGCATGAATTTTGATTAAATCACCTAATTACAGATACATGTTCACCTGATTCTCATAGGTTTGGGAACACAGAACCTGTGTTCCTGACAGGGACCAGCTTGCTGACACGGGGCCCGGGATGCCAGTCATGTGTGCTCAGTGGGGTCTGCTTTTCCAGAAGGACCGTGAGTGTTGGTTAATCCAGGTTAGGTCAGTGGAGGTAACTCGAGAGAGCTTTCCCATGGTATTTTCATCTTTGTTAATGGAGAAGGAGGCTGTACCTGTGACATAAAGACCCAGCTCCCAGGGGAGGTGGTGTTGGTGTTTACTTGCTCAGTCATGTCTGACTCTGCAACTTCATGGACTTTAGCCCACCAGTCTCCTCTGTCCTTGGGATTTCCCAGGCAAGAATACTGGAGCGGGTTGCCATTTCTTCCTCCAGAGGATGTTCCCGACCCAGGGACTGAACCCACATTTCCTGCTTGGCAGGCAGATTCTTTCCCAGTGGAGCCACCTGGGAAGCCCCAGAGGAGGTGTGTATTGAGGGGTTTATGGCAAGGCGTTGGTGGCAGTGGTTGTGGAGCTGGCAGCACAGGTCTAGCCTACCAATGGGGCTGGTGGTCCAGAAGGGCCGGAACTCCTGTGCATGGACTGAAGCTGGCGTCCACCGGCAGAATTCCCTCTTCACCAGGGAGCCCCAGCCCTGCTCTGCAGATCCTTCCACTGATTGGACCAGGCCCCCCTAGGCCATCTAGGACTGTCACCTGCTTATGGACATTAACCTATAAAACACCTTCACCATGGCTCCTAGATGAGTGACTGACTGAAGAACCGGGGATGGGGCCTCCCCAGGTGAACTCCACCGACTGATGGCCCGAGAAGGCTGTGAACAGACGGGGTGGTGGTGTTCGAGTTTACGCCATGACTGGATTTAGAGCTCCAGTGCTTAATCGTGGCATGATTTTGCATCTTCTGAAATGATTTATGCTCCAGGGACCAGCCAGGTGGGCTTCCAGGGAGGACCAGTCTAGACATGTTCGTGCTTTTTCACACGTGCCTGGAGCTGTACTGCCAGCTGACGTGGCATCTCCACCCAGGCCCTTAGTGGATGTCAGAGCTCTGCCCTGAATCTAGCTGTCACACACTGTGTCCGTATGAGCTCTCCAGAGAACACCCTCTTAACCCTGAACGGTTGGGCAAAGGATAAATACCTGCATTTGTAACCTTGTGCTGTGCTAAGTTGCATCAGCCATGTCTGACTCTTTGTGACCCCATGAACTGTAGCCCACCAGGCTCCTCTGTCCATGGAATTTCCCAGGCAAGAATACTGGAGTAGGTTGCCGTTTCCTTGGATCTTCCTGACCCAGGGATCAAAACTCGCTCTCTTATGTCTCCTGCGTTGGCAGGTGGGTTCTTTACCGCTAGTGCCACCTGGGAAGCCCAGGTGCAACCTTGGTAAAGACCACAAAGTCATCACCAGAGTTCACCCACTCAGCACACCCCAAGGCCCAGGGTTGGAGTGAAGGATGGGCCTCCTTCTCCAGCCTGGGATCTTCCTGGAGGAGGACAGGTGTCTGCCTAGGAGCACAAGGTTTAAGCCAATGGTGCCCCTGGCTCACCTGGGGAGACTTCATGGGCTGTCACTGGCATGAGCCAGGCCCCAGCCTGGGAGACTTGCCCCCACCCTCTTGGATGCTCAAAGAGGACCATCAAAAACAGGACACAAATAGTTTCCCTTGGACACTCAAACAGGAGGGTCCAGAGCTATTAGTATGTTGAGCCTGCAACCCAGGTATGTAGTGGACATGCATGCACAGAGGTATTTGGCAGAGCTTTGTCGCTAAGTTTCCCTGAGCTTAAGTGTCTTGGAAATTGATGGGAATTGACACACCTTGTTTCATTCAGAACTTTACCAAGAATCACTCATTTCAGGAACAGTTCCCCCAAGGTGGCATCTGTGTGGGTGTGTGAGTGACCAGCACGGACCCAGTCTCTCTGTGTTTGTAGTTGATGTTGTTGTCACGGCGACTGTTTTGTGTACCCACCTTCACCACATCACCTGATGTGCTCCTGTTGAACACTTATGTGTTGAATAGATGTTATTGTATTAAAACTTTCCTTCTTCCTCCTGCATGTTACAGCCGGATGTCACATCAGTTTTTAAAAAGTATGCATGTTGGTGGACTGGAGTAAGGGAAATGAAATTGAATTCTTGTTGTAAGGAGGGTGATGCATCTGAGCTTGTGGCCCTGAGTTAGGAGAGGATGGCTGTGCCTGAGGGAGGTAGTGTGGGCAGCTCAGTGGAGGGTCACGGTGCACAGAGTCTGGGGAAGGGACCCTGAAGACTCGCTGACCTTGTGGGGCTTGTCTTGAGTTTGGTGGGGACCCCAGGTTTGAGGTCATGGTGGGAGTTGGGGGTCATGTTTCAGAAACATGGGGCATCAAGGGGCATCAAGGAAGCCGGGGGCTGGAAGAGGCTGGTGGCCTGGGGATGGAATGACAGATGAACATATGAGGTATTGGCTCTAGAACCCAGTGGACATGGAGATCCTTGGGGGCTGGGAGTGTGGAGCCAGAGGAACAGAGGGTGGCCCTGGGGTCTGGGATGAGTGTATGACTGACAGTGGGCACCAGCCTCTGAGTTACGGATGCTGGACAATGGGGACATGTGAGGAGGTGGGGTTGAGGTTGTGAGATGGGTTGTGAGATTCCGTGATGGGCGACCAGCAGTCAGCACCTCTCTGGATAAACCCTCAGTGGGCTGATAATTCATCCTCACCACGGTAACTGCGAGGACAGAGGGGGCTAAGGTCTGGGGGTCTGTTGTTTCCAGCATGTATGAGCTGTATTCCTCAGAGCCTGCAGCCTTGGCTCTGGTCTGTCCGTGCCCTCATCTTCATGTTACCTCCTGGAGAGGGCTCCCTTCCCTGATTCTTTCTCCCCCGCCCATCCTCGTGTCCCTGGTGGTCCCGTAGCCCGGACAGCGTCTGTGGGAAGAGAGGAGCTGTCTTCTCATTCACAGTCCTCGAGCCGCATGTCTGGCTCAGGAGTCATGATGACTATGGAGAGGGAGAAGCACACCCCTACTCCCACCTGCTGGGGAACCCCGTCCCAGGCAGGGACACCAAAATCCTCCTTGGTGACTCAAGGCTGGTGGCGGAGCTTGATGGTATTCCCAGGGAAGAGCTCCTAAAATAGCCGGCATCCCCGGGGGCGGAGAGCTGTCTGCCACTCTGGCTTTCCTCTCCAGGAAGGCGCTCTGCCTTGCTTAGCGAGATTGCGGCTCAGTTCCTGTCTGATGCTGCTGCTGTTCAATCTTGCCTGACTCTTTGCAACCCCATGGACTTCAGCACGCCAGGCTTCCCTGTCTTTCACTATCTCCCAGGGTTTGCTCAAACTCATGTCCGTTGATGCCATCCAACCATCTTCATCCTCTGTTGCCCCCTTCTCCTCTTGCCCTCAATCTTTCCCAGCATCAGGGTCTTTTCCAATGAGTCAGCTCTTTGCATCAGGTGGCCAAATGATTGGAGCTTCAGCATTAGTCCTTCCAATGAATATTCAGAGTTGGTTTCCTTTAGGATGGAATGGACTGGTTTGATCTACTTGCTGTCCAAGGGACTCTCAAGAAGGGGTGTGCAAAGGACAGTTCAGGCATGGCCACTGACATAGACAGGCCTGGAGTGCCAGGCACCTGGTTGGTGCTTTTCAGGCCGTTTCTCTTACCCCACAGCAACCCCAGTGGGTGCCTATTGTCATCAGTCCATTTTAGGAGAGGAAACAGGCTCAGAGAGAGGAGCTGGCCTGTGCCCATAGACGGTGTGAGGCAACTGATGGAGATGAGTGTCCCTGGAAAGAGTCTGACTGTGCGTTGAGCCTCCTGGAGGGAGATACCAGCTGCCGGATGCTCCCTTGGGTGGCCAGCCAGGGCCACTTGTCCACAGAGCTGAGCTATGGACCTGCTGTCCTTAGGTCACCTTCCCACCATGCCTTGAGCTCCTGGGAATGCAGCTACTCCCGTCCAGTGTGTATGGGAGGCAGAAGGGGGTCACGGGGTCCTCAGGACAAGGAGGGGATCCCTGGGGCCCCACTCACTCAGGAGCCTGGTCCCATGGTGAGTGTCCACAGGGGAGAGAGGCCACTGGGAGGTGTGGGTCGTGGGGATGGCAAGGAGCTGGTGGGAGTTGGGGGTCATGTTTCAGAAACATGGGGCATCAAGGGGCATCAAGGAAGCCGGGGGCTGGAAGAGGCTGGTGGCCTGGGGATGGAATGACAGATGAACATATGAGGTATTGGCTCTAGAACCCAGTGGACATGGAGATCCTTGGGGGCTGGGAGTGTGGAGCCAGAGGAACAGAGGGTGGCCCTGGGGTCTGGGATGAGTGTATGACTGACAGTGGGCACCAGCCTCTGAGTTACGGATGCTGGACAATGGGGACATGTGAGGAGGTGGGGTTGAGGTTGTGAGATGGGTTGTGAGATGCCGTGATGGGCGACCAGCAGTCAGCACCTCTCTGGATAAACCCTCAGTGGGCTGATAATTCATCCTCACCACGGTAACTGCGAGGACAGAGGGGGCTAAGGTCTGGGGGTCTGTTGTTTCCAGCATGTATGAGCTGTATTCCTCAGAGCCTGCAGCCTTGGCTCTGGTCTGTCCGTGCCCTCATCTTCATGTTACCTCCTGGAGAGGGCTCCCTTCCCTGATTCTTTCTCCCCCGCCCATCCTCGTGTCCCTGGTGGTCCCGTAGCCCGGACAGCGTCTGTGGGAAGAGAGGAGCTGTCTTCTCATTCACAGTCCTCGAGCCGCATGTCTGGCTCAGGAGTCATGATGACTATGGAGAGGGAGAAGCACACCCCTACTCCCACCTGCTGGGGAACCCCGTCCCAGGCAGGGACACCAAAATCCTCCTTGGTGACTCAAGGCTGGTGGCGGAGCTTGATGGTATTCCCAGGGAAGAGCTCCTAAAATAGCCGGCATCCCCGGGGGCGGAGAGCTGTCTGCCACTCTGGCTTTCCTCTCCAGGAAGGCGCTCTGCCTTGCTTAGCGAGATTGCGGCTCAGTTCCTGTCTGATGCTGCTGCTGTTCAATCTTGCCTGACTCTTTGCAACCCCATGGACTTCAGCACGCCAGGCTTCCCTGTCTTTCACTATCTCCCAGGGTTTGCTCAAACTCATGTCCGTTGATGCCATCCAACCATCTTCATCCTCTGTTGCCCCCTTCTCCTCTTGCCCTCAATCTTTCCCAGCATCAGGGTCTTTTCCAATGAGTCAGCTCTTTGCATCAGGTGGCCAAATTATTGGAGCTTCAGCATTAGTCCTTCCAATGAATATTCAGAGTTGGTTTCCTTTAGGATGGAATGGACTGGTTTGATCTACTTGCTGTCCAAGGGACTCTCAAGAAGGGGTGTGCAAAGGACAGTTCAGGCATGGCCACTGACATAGACAGGCCTGGAGTGCCAGGCACCTGGTTGGTGCTTTTCAGGCCGTTTCTCTTACCCCACAGCAACCCCAGTGGGTGCCTATTGTCATCAGTCCATTTTAGGAGAGGAAACAGGCTCAGAGAGAGGAGCTGGCCTGTGCCCATAGACGGTGTGAGGCAACTGATGGAGATGAGTGTCCCTGGAAAGAGTCTGACTGTGCGTTGAGCCTCCTGGAGGGAGATACCAGCTGCCGGATGCTCCCTTGGGTGGCCAGCCAGGGCCACTTGTCCACAGAGCTGAGCTATGGACCTGCTGTCCTTAGGTCACCTTCCCACCATGCCTTGAGCTCCTGGGAATGCAGCTACTCCCGTCCAGTGTGTATGGGAGGCAGAAGGGGGTCACGGGGTCCTCAGGACAAGGAGGGGATCCCTGGGGCCCCACTCACTCAGGAGCCTGGTCCCATGGTGAGTGTCCACAGGGGAGAGAGGCCACTGGGAGGTGTGGGTCGTGGGGATGGCAAGGAGCCAAGTGCCCCCTCAGCCCAGCTGCTGCTCTGCAGAGCTGGAGGGTGGAGTAGGGGTGCTGATGGATCTGAGGAGCCAGCTCTCCCATGTCTTCAAGGGGAGCTGATGTTGTTAAGAGTGAAAACTCCGATTTGATTAACTTTTGCTTCATATTCACATTCTAAAAAGTATCATGGGGGCAGTGATGAGGCTGCTGGCTGGATTTGGACCACGGTCATCTGATGGGGCTGGTGACCAGGCTACCCCCCTCACCCCAGATGGGCTCAGGGAGTGGGGAGCTTGCATACGACTTCCGAGGCTCTGGAGCCCTGATCCCGCGCTGGAGAAGGCTCCAGGCTGGAGCTGGCTGCGAGCAGCAGGGAGAGGTGGCCCTGCCTTGGTTGCATGGTGCCCTGGGAGCCCGGGCCAGCGTCATGGCCAGCTGTGCACTCGTGTACTAGGTTAGGTGCAGCTGTGCTGCAGGCGAAACCCCCGGATCTCGGGGGCTTTACCCAGAAAAGGCTTATTTCCTGCAGGAGAAGTCCACTGTGTCTGGGTGACCCTCCAGAGCAGCCAACCTCATGCACAGGCCAGCCTGGCCGCTCCATGTGGAAGCTCTGCCATCTTGCCATCTTGCCCATGGGAGATGGGCAAGGAGATGGGGCGGGAGGATGGGCAGGTGCCTCTCTTTCTCTTGGTTTCTTTTTTTGGTGTAGCTCCCACACCCACGCAGTGCTGTAACTGGCTGCCACACTTATGCTTTCTCAGAGTGGAGAGTCAGAAATAGACTGTGGCTTCCCCAGTTCCAGGCAGCACCTGCTCATCACCCACAGCAGCAGCTTCTGAATCAGGAGGGAGCGGATGGGTAGAGCTGGGGAATCCCTCAGGGTGCTGACCCTGCCCACCCCTCCCAAGGCTCCTTCCCTGCCTTCCCGAGGCCCTGCCCCTTCCCTCCTGAGGCCACG
>SJYC01021852.1:0-24375 GCA_006408675.1 Madoqua kirkii | reverse complement strand
GAAGTGCAGCCAGCCTGGGTCTGTCTTCTCCAGTCCACCCCTCTGCTACTGAGACTCCAAGGATGCTTTAGCAGCACCCCTCCAGGGCCACACCAAGAATGTGTCACACGGAGGGAGGGGAACCAGCGCCCATGGTCTGCTGCTTTGTTCAGGCCAGGCATGTTTGTCTGTGCCAGGCTCTGGGGTCTACATGAGGAATAACACCTGCTTATAGGTTTGTTTCTCTGAGCCCCGCCAATCTCATCTGTAAAATGGGCATAATCGCGTTGTCTGTCCTTGACATTAAGATCGTAGTCACTCTGGCTTTGGAAAGCCCCATTCCCACATGGATAGTGGAGCCGAGTCTCAGGTAGTAAATGAATGGAATATTGTGTTTAATATGTATTTAGTCCAATGTGTATTATGTAATTTGTAGTTTTGGCTTTGGAAAGCCCCATTCCCACATGGATAGTGGAGCCGAGTCTCAGGTAGTAAATGAATGGAATATTGTGTTTAATATGTATTTAGTCCAATGTGTATTATGTAATTTGTAGTTTGCACTGTTCTTACTCTGGAGCCAATATCTCCCCCTTGTCTGGACACTTCACTGGCCTTTGACCACTGTGGGCCTAGCTCCCGGAGGTTACGGAATCCTTGCCCCCCTACCCAACCCCTGGCAGCTCCCGTCTCCTGTGGGCAGGTTCTGCCCTGTCCTTCCTTGGATAGCAGTCCAGGAGAGTCTGGAGGTGCTTCCAAAGACAAATCCTCTCCACCCCGCCTTGCCTGCTTCACACCCTTCAGCACATTCGGGGTTCCAGAGACTGCAGGCTGGGTGGGTCCTGACCCCTGCCCCATAGGTGTGCACACACCTCCACTCAGTCCAGTGACACTTAGGAGACCTTATGTCAGGGCCTGTGCTCCTCTCCTCCCTCTGGGCTCAGCAATCCCCACTCACCCTTCTGATCTTGACTCAACATCAGCTTCTCAGGCCTCCTGTCTGTCCAGGTGGGCCCACCTACCCCCTAGGCTGTCAGGATGCTGTAGGCTCCTCCTCCTAGTGCTGGTCACTATGGAAATGCAGGGTGGTTTGTGTGATAACTTCACACTGATGCTGAAGCTCCAATACTTTGGCTACCTGATGTGAAGAACTGACTCATTAGAAAAGACCCTGATGCTGAGAAAGATTGAAGGCAGAAGGGGACAACAGAGGATGAGATGGTTGGATGGCATCACTGACTCAATGGACCCGAGTTTGAGCAAGCTCTGGGAGTTTGTGATGGACAGGGAAGCCTGGTGTGCTGCAGTCCATGGGGGTGCAGAGGCAGGCAGGACTGAGCAACTGAACTGACTGACTGACTTGTGTGATAACGGACTGAATGTCTGACCCCTCTAGAGCCTGTGCTCCCTGTGGGCAGGGCTGGGTCTAACTTCTTCCCACCATATCCCATATCCCAGGGCGTGTCCTCTGTGCTCACTAAACCTCTGACACAAGAGGTGAACCCAAGTTAGTTCTCAGTCTCATGAGCTGGGGTGTCAGGTACAGGTAGGTGTGAGTCCAAATGGGGACTCTTGACCTGCAGTACTTGCTTCCCTGTGATTGGGGTCCCCCAAGGAGTGGCTCTGGCTGGCAGTCCAGCTGTGGGCTCCTGGGCTCCCTCTGGGTAGAGGGGCAGGTTGCTGACAATCCAGCAGGCTGCATGTTGTTCACAGCTGCTGGACTGGCCTTCTGGGCCATTCGGAGGAGCTTTGGGGGCCTGCTGTGGCCCTCACTCTGGCAGGCCTGCCTTCACCCCTAGAGCCAGCAGCAGAGATTTTGGTGGTGAGATATCCACACTTTTCTGAGACATGCACTTTGGATGAAATGCCTCTCTGGGAACTCAGTCCATGATCAGCTGACAGTGCACAGGTTGGGTTCTCTCTAGACATTTCTTGAGAAATGTCTGTCCCAGGCAAGCTTGGTATAACAGGTGTATTTGTGCATTTCTCATTCAGTTTTCTCACCTTCATGAAGATCTATTATTAGTCCTCATTTTAGAAGAGAACACAGGGCTCCAGCAAGAGAAAGCCCTCCATGGGGGCAAAGTGAGTAGAGTTTTGGGGCACTTTTCAGGCTTGAGGAGGTGTGTGGTCTCCATCCTCAGCTGTCCCTGTGGGCATCATAGCTGGTCGGCTGGCAGCCCCTAAGCAACAGGCTCTGCAACTTGTGAGGATTCTCCACAACACTGCCAAAGTTTCCTCTTCAGGAAGTCCTCCTTGATCACTGGCCCCACGGCTGTCTCCAAGTCCAGCACCTGAGCAGTTAGGAGACACTGTCTAGAAATGTGAGTTTCTCAAGGCTGGTTCCTTCTTTTCTGCTATGTCTTAGAAAATGGGCCTCCCCTGCTCCCTCCCTCATCCATCATGTCCCCACCCCTGTTTTCTCTTCTCCATGGCATTGCCCACTCGCTGGGATGATTGGTCACTTGCTGTTTGTCTGCCTTCTTCTTTAGACTTGAGTTTTCCAAGGGCAGGACCACTGTGTCCTTGGGCTTGGGACAGTGCCTGGTACAAAGCAGGTACCTCCAACCCGCCCCAGTCACTTAGTGAATGAATAAATAGCATCTGGTGGGTTTTGACCAGGCTAAGGGAGCCCCACCCAAACAGCTTGGTTTTGTGCCTGCTGCTTGCCACAGAGCGGGAGGCCCTAGCCCCTGGGTGCCAGCCAGGAGTTGTCTGAGGGCACGCTGAAGTCTCAGCAGACATGCAGACAAGATTTTTAAGCAACCACCCACCAGCCAGCAGACACACAAAGCCCGCCTAGGAGTCGACAGCACAATGTCGCCCTGTGCGTGGAGGGAGGAGCAGCTGAGCCGTGGGGGGCCCTGGGCTTTGTGCTGGGACAGGGGTTATAAATAGGATTATGGCCCCGAATTGTGGGCATTCAGAGGCTCCGCCTGTCACCTCCCTGCAGTGGCAGAAGGATCTGGAAGTGGGGACGTTTTTGGCTCTGCCCCAGGGATAACATTATTGGAGTTACAGAAATAATTGAAGCTTGGCATTAATGTTGACTAATATGCCTCCCTCTCCTGACAAGCCTTTTATTTATTTATGTATTTCTTCTTTTTGGCTACGACTTCCAACTCCCTTGATGAGAAGCCATTTAAAAGGAAATGATAATTTGTCCTATCTCACCAAGCGGACGGGCAGCGCAGGCGGCGGGAGGGCGGCCATGGGCGTGGCCGGCGCGCGCGCTCAGCCCAGGAGATTCCCAGCCAGGATTGGATGAGCTTCTTCCCTACACGCCTGGGCTTGGCGCCCGCTGCTAGAGGCAGGAGCTTCCCCATCGCCTCCCTGCAGGCAGGGTCGGGTGAGGCCGGATCGCGGCTGGAGCAGGACCGGGGCGAGTGCCAGTGTCCGGGTCGCTGGGAGCTTGGGACATAGAAGCTGGAGACGCGGCTGCGCGCCCCTCCCTGCGCCCCCAGACAGGAGACCATCTCTCGGCTGGATCTCAGACCCGCACCTGGGGAGCCGTCCAGCCTGCCGGGCCGGCAGCAGATCTGGACATGATGAGCTGCTTGTCCGGAGCGGGAGCGGGAGCGCGGGCTACCCCAACCGCCCGGTGACAGAGGGCCACGTCCCTCCCGCAAGGGGTCGGACTCGATTTGCCAGCAAGAGGCTGCCTGCGACGGAGGGCCCCCCACCCCTCCACCTCCCCGCCTCCCGTTTTCTGGGAGGCGATCTTCACGGGGTGTGCCAGCTACCCCGGCCCTCACAGACCCTGGATGCAATTGGCTGGCAGCCACCATGGTGCAAAATGTAATTCTGGTGTTTTTCCGCAGACGACTGAGCCAAAGACCCGCGGTGGAGGAACTGGAGAGAAGAAACATCTTGAAACGTGAGTAGTGGCGGCCCCCTGGGGTTCCCCTCACGTGTGCTCCACGGAGGCTGCTGCGGGAACCTGGCTCTGCAGGCTCACTGAGCCCTCCTATGTTCCCCTCGCCCTGAGCTGCTAGGGAACTCTGAAAGCAAGCCCCCGGGAAAGTTGAAACACCCAGCAATATCCCGTTGAAAATTAAAAAGGTAAAAGCTCTCCTGGCATCATTAAAAATGTCCCTATTTCGGGGTTATGTCATGAGTCAGCTCTGTGGAAGGGAAATGATGTCTTTTGGCAGGCTGGGTTTCAAGCAGGTGTCCCTGGCAATTTGGGACTAGGGCTCCTCATGGTCATGGACATCACAGGCAGGCATGGACAGAGTATAAGACCTACCAGGGAAGAGCTCAGCCCTCTGTAGTTCCCTCCAGGGGGGAGTAAAGCAGCAGCTCCAAGGAACAGAGAAGCCTAGGAAGTTGCCTGTGGCTTAGAACTCTGCAATTTTAGATCCTCCCCTCCTTCACATCCCCTGGGTTTTCCCAGGGAGGGTTGTGGTTGCAACATGTGCTGAGCACCAGCATCCAGGAAGAGCCTCCCTGGTGCAGAGAACACTGTTCTATCTCATTAAAGGCACTGAGGATTTGGGTGGTAGAACCCTTTCAAAGGTGTTTCCCAGATACTTCTTAGGTATCTGGTCAACAGACTTAGTTTGTGAAGTATTTTCTGTAGCATGTTTTCTAAGGGCCTGGATTTTTAAAATATTTTCCTCTCGTAAGAGTGAGCACTGCAGTCATTCTCTGAATTTGGTTTTTCATTCCATGAACGTCTTTTTACAAAGTTAAGACAGTCCCATGGCTGACCTTCTGTCCAAACATGGAAGACAGAAACTCTGGTCTGGGTGCTGAGTCCTAACTGACTCCTTCCTCTTTCTTGACTTCAGCACCTTTATTAATTGCCTGGAAGACTCCCCCCCCCCCCCCTCCTTTAAGGACTGTTGGAAATATTTAAACCCTAAGATTATAAATTCTTTGTTTTAGGGACTTCCCTGGTGGTCCAGTGGTTAGGACTCTGAGCTTCCCCTGCTGGGGGCACAGGTTCAATCCCTGGTCAGGGAACTAAAATCCTGCATGCTGAGCAGTGCAGCAAAAACAAACAAACAAACAAACAAAAAAAAACCCAGTGTTCTTTTAAAACTTGATATTGTGACTACTATTCTATATTACATCAACTAAGCCATATCTGAGAATTTCAAGAACATCTTTTCACAGATAGCATGCTTAATCAGGTGGGCACATACAAATGTGAAGCTGTTGCTGAATATTTGAATTTTTAAAAATTAAGTCACTAACTTATAAAGCTCATCAGTCACAGATGCCCCCTCAGGTAGTAATCTAAGGCTCAAATGGGGGCAAGTTCAAGGCCCAAGTAGTGCTGCCCTCAGCCTGGTTTGCTGCCCACAGAGGGCAGAGGCTTTTCTCCCAGGACCCATTTCTCCTGTCAGTGGTCACTTTTCTCTTCTCTAGTGGATGGCCAGGTCCTCCCACCAGCAAGTGCTTCTAATTGTGTTAATCTTTGCACATAGACACTTGGACGTGAAACCCTGAATATCAGAACTGTGCCTGGTAAGCAGAGATGGCAGGTGGATCCCAGACTGATGGCACTCACCTCCAGGGCAGGAAAACAGGCTCCCTGCTGTAGCCCTGCCAGTCCCTTCCTTGCCACTCAGCCAGTCAGGTCCATCCCTAGTTGGAAGCAACTCAAGTGCCCTGGGCAGCATCCTTGAGAATGCCACTGCTAGTTTGAGGTGGGTGTTTGGTTTGGTTCTGTGGAGATAAGGATCGACTGACTATATATAGTCCAGCCTAGAGCGTCATCCCCACAGCCCTTGACACTGGCTTGCACTCTCTGCATTCTCTGCTTTGAGTCAATGGCTTAGAATATCAGCACATTGTATCTGCTCCCCTTCAAGTAAGGACTCATGACTAACTGCGATCATGTTGGAAGAACACTTAGAACTGGGCCTGTACGCTTGTGGATACGAGAGTGTCAAGACACAGTGGCCCTCTTTTATATGGTCATATTAGAAGTGGTCATTCCAAGGTGGGCCCACTCTGTGCCAGGCATTGTACTCAGTGGTTGCCTCTCTTCCCTCGCTGAATTGTTATCAGACAGTCGTGAGGTTTGCACGGCTGTTCCCATCTTCCTAGTGAGGAGACTCAGACTTTGGAAGGTAATAGGACTTTTTAACATGAGTGCTGGCAGAGGGAAGGAGCTGAAGTTCATGTGCAGGTGGCCTGGCTCCATCATCCACATTCTGACCACTGCCTTAGGAGCAATTATGCATCTCTCATTATTTACAGAAGGCACTTGTGTGACTGTCCAAGCTACTGGCACTATTTCCAGAAAATCTGGGTAGGGAGGCTCTGATTATGGCTCCCTTGTTCTGTATAAAGCACAGGGCTTTCTGAGTCTGAAAATAAGATATCTATAAACCCATTGCTCAGGGGAGCTCCGAGAATCTGTGGCTTAGGCTCTCAGGAAGGACCTTGGAATTGGCGCCCCACAGAGCACCTGGCATGCAGGGGGACACTCCCCAGGCACCTCCAAGACCCCTGCTGTGCTCCGATGACCTGGTGATGATGCCGATGTTGTCCACAATTTACAAAACAGAAAGATCTGCTCTTGTTTCAGTGTTTTATATGGAGGGTGGACTTAGGATTTGTTCATGGCCTGTTTTTAAGAAACATGAAGAAGTTAGGACTTCCTTGGCTGCCCAGTGATTAGGACTCTGTGCTTCCAGTGCAGGGGGCGCAGGTTTGATTACTGGTCAGGAACTAAGATCCTGAGTGCCACGTGGTATGGCCAAAATTTTTTTAAAAACTCTAAAGAATTAGTTTCATATTATCATTTAAATCTCTTATGGTTGGCCTTCTATGTGGTATTTTCACATTTTTTTCTAACTGTATTGTCAGCTGTCAGATGAGAGCTTATAATTGTGGTTTCTTTTGGTTTTTCACTTCGATTAAGAACAAGGAACATAACAGGGATTGGTTTCTTTTTCTAAAACATCTGAATGAAAGATGAATCTTCCCTTTAAAGAAAATTACTGAAAAGTACAATGGCTAGTATGTTAAATGCCCATACACCAAATGTCCTAAATGCACAGATGTTTAAAATGTTTCAAAGAAAGGCAGGTAACGTGAGCTTATGTTAACAACGAGTTGCAGAATTTCCCTTCCTCAAACCTGGCAGTGTTTCTAGGAGTGCTGACAGATGAGGTCCCTTTCCCAGGAATAGAATTCTGGGCCCCCTCCAGGGACCTGAGGCTTTATTTAGCAACAGAGAGAGCCAGAAATAGGACATCCATTATCTCTTACCCCAGGGCGGAGCTTAGTTTTACACTAAGTCTCAGCATTCTGCTCCATTTTTAGCTTCCAAGTGTAGGTGGGAGCACAGCTTGCATGTTAATAGTGACACTCACTAGGCAAAACCAGTTTTGGTGAGGGACTTGGGTCCTTTAAAAGACAGGTCATGTGCCTCACTTCTGCAGTGGAGAATCAGCTGGGTTCCTGGGTATGTTTGGATTTGAAATGTATCCAGAAAATATGAATTCCAGGCAGGCATATGTTGCCCAGAATCTGAGGCGAATGTTCTTTATCTTATGTTGGTTGGCTAAAACTATGAATCCCTTTTACATGGAAAAGCAGTGACAGGTCTAACAATATTCATTCATATATACTTGAATATATATATATATATAAAACTTATCCTACTAAAGCATTTTTGTTTGCCATCTATGTTCCTAGTTGTAAATACACACAGAGATGATATTTGATTAGGAGAGAATTGCTTCCTGTTTCTCCTGCAAATCAATGCCCAGCATCAATCTGTGTGGTTATTTCTAACACAGAAAAGGGCCCAGGAGAACCAGGCTGTGACGATGGCAAAACTTTCCTCTACAAGTGTTTCTGTGGAACAGTGAGAGCATAGTTTCCTGTGCAGTGATTGGCAGAGTGCAGTGATAGGGAAAAAAGTGTCCCCTGTCAGGTGTCCTTCCTGTTACACCTGTAGCCTCCAGAAATGTCCAAATCTGAGCACATCTCCTTGCTAAAGAGGTAACGTCTCAACCTGCTTCTTTGTTTTTTTCCCTTCTTTTGTTTTCATCTTTCACAGAAAGGAATGATCAGACAGAGCAAGAAGAAAGAAGAGAAATCAAGCAAAGGTTGACGAGAAAGGTAGGACCATTTAAGCATCTCTTTCCTGAATATTAAGGTAGGAAAGACTGAGATGGGTGATGCAGGCCATCACTCTGTGATGCTCACCTGTGGCTTCTTGGGCAACAGTGAATTCATTCACTGGACAGTCAAAAAGCAGTGCCTTTTGCATCGACCTGGGGGTGACTGATGTCCCTGTGGACTATGTGCTCACCCAGCCATGGAGTACGTGACTGCAGCCGTGTGGCCTCAATGACGTTGCCATTTGTTTCCAGGAAGTCAGATGCTGACTGGCATGCTCGTCATTTATTTGAGCTCTTTACACAGTGCTCAAGCAAAGCAGGCCTGGATATCAGTGTGTCTGTTTACCTTTCACACTCTTTGGTTCCTTCCATTTGTCTAGAAGCTCCCGACTACGGAAAACTTCATTAGCTTCAAGGGTTTATGTCTGAGAGTCAAATAGTTAAGTCAAAATGTACTATGGCCAATATAGGTAGCAAGTCTGTAAAGTCTGGTTTCCTTTTAAAGCCCTGACCATCTCTAAATTCAAGTCTTCTGGTGTTCCCTTTCTCTACTGTATTCTGTAATAATATAATAATAATAAATTCTCGTCCTGCTTGAAGTTAATAGAATATCTTTTCTGAGCTTGAGTTATGAGTGTTAGTAGTAGTATTTAGTATTTCAACTTTACCAGTAGCTTTTTTTTTTTGAAAATCTTACCTAATGATAGTTGAAAAGCAACAGCTGGTGCTGTAAAATTTTTCCTTAGATAATTCATCCAGCTTTCCTTGAGCTGTGCTGTAGATAGGGCACCACTAGCTTCCTGGGGGTGTGAGTGCTCTTGACGAGATGTGTTAAAGGAAAGGGATTGTCATTTAAGAGTGTATAGTTTAAGCCCTTCACATTAGAGATTTTTTTTTTTTTTTCATCAGGGTTTTATTTCAGCCTCAGAGGTTACATTTATTTATAGAAGGGTCCTGGTTTGCTCAGGGTACTTGAACAAACTAAGAAAGCTAGTTTGGCACATGAGACCTAACTATGGTGATCTTTTATTTTAGCTTAATCAGAGACCTACGGTTGATGAACTGAGAGACAGAAAAATTCTGATACGATTCAGTGATTATGTGGAGGTGGCGAAAGCACAGGACTATGACAGACGGGCAGACAAACCCTGGACAAGACTGTCGGCAGCAGATAAGGTACTGAGCAGACATGTGCACACTGGCTCATGGGTGTATATGTGTCAGGAGACAGTGGGCACCGTTAGCTGTTGAAATAAGTAAAGTAATTATCCTCCAATTAAAATAAATAAATTTATTTAAAAAAAAAAAAAGGCTGTGCTTGGCTGGATGTGTCATCACAAATAGAACCTGGGCTTAGTTAGGGTCGTGTTTTCAAGTAGGGGATGGTTTTGCTCTTAGGGACATTTGGAAATGACTGGGACATTTTTGGTTGTTACCAAATGGGCTTCCCTTATAGCTCAGTCAGTAAAGACTCTGCCTGCAATGCAGGAGACCCGGGTTTAATCCCTGGGTGGGGAAGATCCCCTGGAGAAGGAAATGGCAACCCACTCCAGTATTATTGCCTCGAGAATCCCATGGACAGAGGATCCCAGCAGGCTACAGTCCATGGAGTTGAAAGTTGGACACAACTTAGTGACTAAACCACCGCCAAGAGCCCTCAGGCTGCCTGGACTGAGGCGCAGCCTGCCAGGTACTTAATCTTCCAAAATATTCCTGAGAGAGAGGTGTTGCTATTATCCCTGTAGAGGTGCCATTGAACAGGTGACTGGGAAAGACTGGCAGGACTTAGACCTGGGAGCCTCTGTCTACAGAGTCTCTCCTATCTCCCCACTTTGAGTGACTTCCAGAACTTTTAAAGCCTCCCTAAAGGAGAGGAACATAATACATTCAGCCAATGAGTGTGCTGAAATTGCTAATGGGTCCTTGTCTTCATAAGCTGAGTGTGAGTCTGTGAGGTTGTATGTGAACACACATAAGCACTGCATCCTCTTGGAACAGTGTAGACAGGCTGTAGTTGGTTGCCCAGGGTGGATGTGCTTAGAGGAGCCTGGCCGTGAAGGGAGAATCCAGGCACCTTTGGCAGCCTCTCCTTGCCCCAGAAGCTGTGTCTGACGTTTGTCTACCCTGGCCTGAGAGTTTATCTGAGAGACGCACACGATGAAAGTGGGCGTTGGGAAGCTGGAGGAGGGCCAGATGAGAAGCCCTGAAAAGACTGAGATGCACATCTCACCCACATGTAACAACAAGATTATGTTTCAAGTGACACAAAATGTAAATGTATCCTGAAGTCAGAATAACTTCTGGATTATCTAGTTGCAAAATTCCAAGTAAATTCACCAAAAGCTGAACCTCACTCATTATTCTGAGGTCCTTACTTTATAAGTGCCCTGAGCATGTGTTTGATCTATCTGTTATGTATCCTGGTGACATGGGACGGGGTTGGGGGTGGGGCAGGGTCAAGGCAGGGGGGTGATATATTCCCACTCCAGCACAGTAAACAAATTCACTAAATAATTCCACAACACCACTCTGCACTAGGTTGGTAGGGCTATAAAAATAAGTAAAAGCCTAAATGCTAAGCACAAATTTTTTTTTTTACTCTATCACAAAATAACAAAGTCAGCAAGTATTAGGAATGGCTCTCAGTCCACAAACATGATACTCATTTCCCATTTCATTAGAAAGTGCTAACTTTCTAATGTCCTGAAAAATAATGTGCTGTTTTTAAATTCCAGGCAGCAATTCGTAAAGAACTGAATGAATACAAAAGTAATGAAATGGAGGTGCATGCATCAAGCAAGCATCTGACAAGGTCAGATTTCTATTTGTATGAATTTCATGATACTTGTAATATGGTGTTTTTTTCTGAGAAAATAAAAATGTCGCAAATCACTGTGTTCAGGTAAAAAACAATTCAGTATGTCTGCAGAGAATTGTCTTGAGCAGAGAGAATGCAACTTAGTTGAAATTGCTATTGGTTCCTGTGGTTTCACATAGGGCTTGGCAGGCTTTCCTGGTGGCACAGATGATCAGAGAACCCATCTGCTATGCTGGAGACCTGGATTCAAGACCCTGGGTTGGGAAGATCCCCTGGAGAAGGGAATGGCTGGTTACCCACTCCAGTATTCTTTCCTGGAGAATTCCATGGGCAGAGGAGCCTTCTGGGCTACAGTCCTTGGGGTCACAAAGAATTGGACATGACTGTGGGACTAACACTTTTGGTGAGGGGTGGGATGTAGAACAGTATTACACATAGTTTTATTTAAGTAGTTTAAGTAGTTAATGTATATTTAAAGATATTGGGAGAAGGCAATGGCAACCCACTGCAGTACTCTTGCTTGGAAAATCGCATGGGAGGAGCCTGGTAGGCTGTAGTCCCTGGGATCGCTAAGAGTTAGACACTACTGAGTGGCTTCACTTTCACACATTAGAGAAGGAAATGGCAACCCACTCCAGAGTTCTTGCCTGGAGAATCCCAGAGATGGGGGAGCCTGGTGGGCTGCCATCTGTGGGGTCGAACAGAGTCGGACACTAGTCTCAAAGCACTGAAGGTAATTTGCCTGTATTCCCCTTCTCTCATATTCAGAACCTGACCGAACCCGCCTCCCCCCAACCCAATTTATTTATATGTAGAGGAATACTGTGAAATTACTCTCCCCACAATCCCACTTGTCTCCCACTTTATTTATACTCACATCTTTAACACAAGCTCATGCTCCCCCAAAGCTCTTCCAAACAGCCTTTGTTCCTTCAGCAAATATGTATCGTGTGCCATTCTTATGCTGCGAGTCAGCTATAAGTAAAGGAGGGTCCCGTCTCCAGGGAGCATATATCCCAATGGGGATATGGCTGATTCTTCCATAATCAAGACTTTTCATACAAGAGGAATACACCCATAAACAGGGGTGGCACGGGTTGGCCTGCTGATGCCAGTGCTCACAAGTGGCATATTCCCCCGGCACTTCCCTTCCTGTCCATGAAGAGTCATGATGAGGTTCTCACACACTTTTATCCTCAAAGGACTGCCTGATGCCACAAGCCTTCACCTGCACCAGCTATTTGTCATCTCCCCCTTGGTCTAGAGATGCTCAGGCCCCAGACACAAAGAGAAAGGAAATCCTGAACAGAGATACTGCCTTAAACCAAAACAGTGGACTCCTTTTCTTTTCTGTTTGGCACAGAGTGGCCACTGTGGTGGTTATTTATAAGATTTACTCTGTAAAGTGTAATGTGGCTATGGAATAGAAAGCAGGCAAACAGAATTCTGTCCTATGAGATAGATGACTTTGAATATATCAAGGGAGGAAGAAGAGGTTGGAAAAGCAGGAAAAATGAAGCAAGTAGTTTGTTTAAAGATGTTTAAGGTTTTCCCCCATGACTGGCACATTTTGGGGCAGGAATAAATCATCTTACTTTTGAGTGTTCAGAACACTAAAAAGTGTTTAGGAAATAAACACTCTCTGTATAATATTCAGAGTTATTTTTAATGTTCAATCCTGTGTTACAGAAAAAATGTAATTACTGCATATTCTATGTATGGTAATGTGACAATATTTAATACATTTCTCTTTATACATTATTAAGAGATAGTTACTAAAGATATGTACTTTCTCTCATAAGTCCTTGATAGATTTTTTTAGATGACAGAATTTTAAGAGTGAGCCCAAAACTTACACATCAGGAAATGTTAAGATTTTTATACCACATTTTAGCATTTAATGTCAGCTTTTAAAAGTCAGAGCAATGATTTTAGTGATATGAAATTTTAATTGCATTAAACAGTACCACAAACACATTTTCAACTCTACAAGAACAAAATTATAACTCTACAATAAATCCAATCATTTGCTAATCAGTTCATTACCTCTGCTGGTTCAACAAAGCCCTGCTGTTTTTGTGAACTTCAAGAGCCTACCTAGCAGTTTTCAGGCTAAGTTTTAGATAGGCTTAAGAATTCACCATCCGATTCCTTTTGTGTTATGATGGGGCCTGAGCAGTGGGTGCCCTCTGAGGCTGTACACCACTATAACCCAGGCAGGTCCATCCTCATGTTTTACATGTTGGATTTCCACAAAGATTTTAATAGCAACAGAGTAATTTGTGGAAAGTTTTTGGCAATTTAAACTTAGATATGTATATATAACCTTGTCTTTTTACAACTTCTAGATTCCACAGGCCATAGAGATTTTCTTCTGAGAAGAATTGTGCTTAATTTTTGATACCAACACTGAACATTCATCAGGGAGCTTTCCTGAAGTTCAGCTCATGACTACCTGCTGTGGTTGCCAGAGAAGCAGGACCACACACACAGGTGAAATCCTGGCCACGCTCACCTGTGAGAGAAAGACCAGAGGACACCCTTCACTCTCTGGGGCCTGAGGAGTGTCAGCTGTTGGGGTCAGAAGAGACCCCAGGGACTCGACCTGAAGAAAACTGTTGTTTGCCTTCCCGCCTTGTTTTGCAGTTCTGCGGTGTGACCAAGGATGGTGACGTGCGTGTGCAGGGTCACCACACTGAGGCTGTGACCAAGGGCCGTGTACGCAGTGTCTTCAGTACCATGCGGAAAAGACCTTTTTATTCTCATCACAGTTAGAGAACTCTTTAAGTTCCTGTTATACAAAATGATTTACTGTATTATACTTTTTCTTTTTTTATATAATGTCTAACAAAAAATACAGCTGCAACATTTCGATTCCTGTTAATTTTGTTCTTTAATTAAATGACTACTTATTGCAGGAAATTAACCTGGGTGTTACAGTTTCTTGGGTGGGGGTAAGAGATTTTTTTAGAAAAAGGATCTGTGAAACAAGTCAAATCTTATTATTTTTGAGCCATCAAAAGCCAAACACAGGAGAATCAAACTTTTTGTGTGTTTTGTAAATTCTTTTAGTATTTGTGGTTTGTGCCTTAGGAAATCAAATTATCTTTTTCAAGTTAAGCTTATAAATCATTTGATTAATAAACCTAGAAATAAGTAACAACTTGTTGAAAAACTCTACTAAAAGGAAAATGACCTCTAAGAGTATTTTTAATTTCCTATTTGCAAACATTATTAAAGACTCTGTTGTGAGAGACAAAGGTTTGGATTGAGTGGAGCTCTAAGAGGATATTCATCCCAGCACAAATGTAAAAGGTAATCTTGGCACAAAGAGGGGAAAGTAAGTTAAATAATAAATGTTCCCTGGAATATATTTTTACTTAGCCGTTGAGTTAGTATTGTTGTAAAAATGAGCCTGCCCTCCTGGTCCACTGAGTCCAGGAGCACAGTGCTTCCATCACACCGTTGGGATCTTGCAGAACCCGTGCCCAGATCCCAGCTCTGCAACACTCAGCAAGGTGTTTATTTCCTCTGCAGGAAGCTCTCCCACGTGCTCCCCACCTGCCCCTGCCCCTCTCACACACACATACCACAGTTGGAATCTCTCTCTAAATGAGAAAAAGGAGGGGAAGTGTGTGTGAAGTACCAGCAAAGTGCCCAGTCCATCAAGTGGGTGTGGCTGCCAGGTAGCTGTGGAGCAGCTGAATGTCCTCTGTGGCTTCTCGCCACACAAGCTACCTCACTGCTTCCCATGACCTTTCTTGTGCTGCTCTGTGGCTGCAGTGGGTCAGGAGCCCACTGCTCAACCCTTGGGGCAGCACTCTGTCTTAAAGGATTTGTGATCAATCCTAGATGCAAGCAAACATACTGTTAGTTTGTCGAACTGGAGTCTTTTTATAAGAAATCAGTGTATGGTACAAAAATTCTAGCTCTGCCTCTTCATGCTGTGTAACCTTCTGTGAATCGCTCGACTTTGCTAAGCCTCAATTTCTGTGTCTATGGAATGATACCTAAATCTTTTCTAACTAGAAGCCAATCTCTTAATTTTATAAGCATTTATGTGCGTGTATATATATATACATATTTTTTTTACATTTATGTATGTATATTTTATATATAAGCTGTTATTTGTGGCCAGTCAACTCTCTAAATACTTAATTTCTATTTTAAGCTACATAGTAGCAGCTTCCTATTTGATATTTTATTCAATTTAAAATATTAGAGCCAACCTACATAAAAATAAGATTTCAATCTTCATCACATAGAAATATCCATGTAATTGCTTTGCTATGAAGCAAAAAAATGGAAAGTTTCCTTGTTTAGAAACCATTCTGGCCCCCAAAGCAAAAAGGATCACTGCTGAAAATATATCTAAACTGTACCTATAATTAGAGACAATCTGATAGATGGGGCACAAATTGAGGGTTTTTGCCCAACTAATAGATAAATAAAATTAAAGATTTATGATAAAGTACAAGATACCCAAAGCAGAGTTTGGTTTGGTCTAGACTCAAGGGTTCTAAAATATAAAACTGGAGGACATTTTCATTTTAATCCAAATATTTGCAAAGGTAAATAACTTCTATATTTGTATTAATCATAAACTATTACCCTAAATTATATTTCCATATTTCATGTTATTAGCAGGTATTTTAAAGGTTGAGATAACCTAAAACTGTGAATCAAGTATGTATGTTTACTCGGCACCTAAGTGTATATAATCCTGCACTAAGTATGACGTGGCATCTCCAGTCTCTCATCCTAGTTAGCTGGAGGAACAGAAATAAACAGCAATTCATTCATCACATGATACTGGTGATAGACGTGCATATGGATATAAATTTAAATTTACATTATTGCATAAATTTGAAGAGAAAGTTTATATACTTAGGAGCTGCTGCTAAGTCACTTCAGTCGTGTCCAACTCTGTGCAACCCCAGAGATGGCAGATCACTAGGCTCCCTCGTCCCTGGGATTCTCCAGGCAAGAACACTAGAATGGGTTGCCATTTCCTTCTCCAAGGCGTGAAAGTGAAGTCGCTCAGTCGTGTGCGAACCCTCAGCGACCCCATGGTCTGCAGCCTTCCAGGCTCTTCTGTCCATGGGATTTTCCAGGCAAGAGTACTGGAGTGAGGTGCCATTGCTGAAGACTTAGAAAAAACAATTCTTTCTTATTCAATAACAATTAGATACAGTATCTGAATTATCAGACTACTATTACTATTAGTAGTCATTAATAAGGTTCTTGTGCATTGACTGGACAAATAATTTTAACAGAATAAAATGACTATTAACGTAACAATATTAAGTCATCAAAGAAATTATTTTTAAAGAGTTAAAAAAATTTTTTTAACTTAATTGGTAATTTTGTGACAAGAAACTGAATCACAGCCAGAAGCATCAAGTTTTAAGCCAATATGATAGGAAGAATAGCACATCCTATGACTTTGTAAAAAGTACATTTAAAACATCTTTAAAGGGCTGTGAAACGATATTACATAATTTTCGACAACTGAAATGGATTAAAAAAACACTTAACATAGAGGGTCCACCTTGTGGAAACACAAGGTAATTACAAGTCTAAAAGGTATCCTAAGAAGTTTTAAAGTCAGATTTTAGCTATATATTCACAGTTCTTCAATGGCAAAGTCAAGTTCAGAAATGCAAAATTCTAATTATACTGTTAAAATTACTAGTTCAACATTATTCCAATATCTATTTACCCAGTTTTTTTTCAGAATTTTTTTTTTCAGAGTTCATGTGAAAGAAACATCTCATAAGATGCTCATAACAACTGAAAATACAGAAAGTCAAATTTACTTCAGGTCCAACAGGAAGGACCAAGAGCTTGCTCCAATTTTTACAATACTGAGGATCATTTTTTTTTTTTTTTAATGGCCACTCCTCACAACCTGTGGATATTACTCCCCTGACCTGGGATTGAAGCCCGGGCCCTCAGGGGTGAAAGCTTGGAGCCATAACCACTGGACCTCCCGGGAAGTCCCAACAGTGCTTAGTTCTATTTTAAATGTTTGTTCATGGCACTTATGATTCGCTCATGCTTACTGACATTTTAATCAATGTTAATGAACCTAGACATAACTGTGACTTGGTTAGTTATTATGTGGTGGTGATGGGATGGCTGCAGAACTAGCTCTAGCAGCTGTAGAGAGCTTCACCCTAGGCCCTGAGGCCATAGAAAGCAGAATTCATCACCCTAGAACAATGTTTTAAGAAGGAATTAAATGCTAGATAAAAACCACAGAGTCTACTGCCCACACCAGGATGTGCTGGGCATCTATGGTGTCAGGAACATATGGCTTTTAAGTCTCTGCAATAATGTCTATAGAACTTAGTATTTAAGTTTCTGCCTGGCTGTACTAATGCTGCAAAATTTTTCTCTCTCTCTGTCCTTTCCAACGCCTTCTGGAACAATTTGACCACAGTGTGGTAAACCTGCACCAACGTGGTGGTAAACTGTGATCCAGGTAAGACATGGAAGTCATTAGTTATAATGCTTATTTATTTTTTAATATGTCTGAAATGGGAAAATCAAGAAATGTTAGCTATATTAATTAACAATCTCTGCTAATGAAAATTGCTTTAACTCACTTAGTAAGATAAATTAAGGTATAAATTTTGTAATAAAGAACAGAGATCTCTGACCTTCAAATGTTTCCTCTAAATGAGGGGTCTTGCAAACTATAGCTCAGATCAGATCTGCTTTTTTTTTTTTTAATGGTCTGCAAGGTAAGAATGGTCCTTACATTTTAAAATAGTTACATCTGACAAGTTTATACAAGTACATACATGATATCATTAAATTTACATTTTGGCCCTTAAACTTTTTTTACTGTATAGCCCTTTAAAAGACAGTTTGCCCACTGCTCTAAAATCTTTTTTTTTTAAGAAAATAAATAATAGAAGATGCTGAGTGACACAGAACAGTTAAGTTTGTTTCTAAGCTTAAAAATTTTAACATCAAGTTTGTTACAAATTTCAAACTCATTATAAGCTCACACTGACAATAGTACTTTGACATGCATAAAATGCACATCAGGTTGGGTAAATAACAAAGTCTCTATTGATATCAAGGGCATACGTTTCATTAGTATGACCACTCAGTGTTCCAACTTCCTTTTATTGAAAATTATTGTTATCAAAGCTTAAACCAAAACTGTTATCTACAGTTCAAGGCAGTACAACACATAGATCTCATTCAACAATCTGTACTCCTGAAGAAAAAAAATATTGAATTATTTCCCTCTAGATGGTGGTGCTAGTGGTAAGAACCCACTTGCTGATGCAGGAGACTTAAGAGATCCCTGGGTCGGGAAGATTCCCTGGAAAAGGAAATGCAAATCCACTCCAGTATTCTTGCCTGGAGAATCGCATGGACAGAGGAGCCTGGTGGGCTAATCTATAGGGTTGCAAAGAGTTGGACATGACTGAAGCACTTAGCACCACATGACAAACGTTGTTTTAGAGTATTTCTATTGGCCTTTTTGACCCAATGTATGTTTTTAAAAACAAAAACCATTACAAGTTTAATATCTTCTTTGGTAACGCAGCCTGTGAATATCTGATTTGCCTATACAACTTGTCAAAGATGCCAATAAAATAGAAATCCCTATGATTTTACAAGACTTTAAAAAATACATAATTCTATTTTTAAGTACAAGGAAACAGTTCATTCCTTATCTCTGTATCTAGAGCTGAGTACAGGCATGTCATATAATAGATGCTCATATGACTGGCTAATACTTTGTTATCAACTTTAATAGAAATATGGACACTATATAGGATTTGAGGACCTGAAAGTTTTAGAAGGCACACTTGCCCTCCAGGAACATACATATATACATATGCTCACTCACTTATTCACTTTGTGCAAACCTGTCTCCAAGCACTCTTTTAGGGTCTAGAAATAAATATTTAAAAGTTGGCTTTTAGGGCACAGGAAACCTCTGAAAAGGTTCTTTGTTGTTTTGCTGTTATTTTTAACATTCAGGTGAAATGCAGGTAACATAAAACTGATCATATTGAAGAATAAATGGTATTCAACACACTTACAAATTCATACAGCCACCACTTCTGTCTGGTTCTAGAACATTTTCATCATACCTGAAGAAGATCCCATGCCTAATTTGCTGTTTCTATGAATTTATACATTCTGGATATTACAGTAAATTGAATCATGCAACATGTGACCTTTGTGTCTACTTTTTTTCACTTAACATGTTTTTGAGATTCATCCAGTCAGGTTAATTAATACTTCTTTCCCCTTACAGCTGAAAAATATTTCATTACAAGACGTACTACATGCTTACTTATCTGATTGTCTTTGGGTTGTTTCCACCTTTTGGCTATTGTGAATAGTGTGCTATTTTGAATATTCCTGTATCTATTTTCAATTCTTTTGGGTATATAACTTAAGGGTGGAATTGCTGAGTCACATGGTAATTGTTTAACTGAGGAACCACCAAACTGTTTTCCATGGAAGCTGCATTATTTTACATTGCCCTGCCCCACCCTCTGCCAAAAATAAAACGCCTGCCCTTCCTTGCCAAACTTGCTTTCTAGTTTCTGACTCTGTCATAGTCGGTATAAAGTTGGGATCTAACTATGGTTTTGATTTCCATTTTCCTAATGATGCTCAATGTATGTTTGTGTGTTTGCTAGACATTTATGTGTCTTCTCAGGAGAAATGGTGGTTCAAGTCCTTTGCTCATATTTTAATTAGGTTTTTTGGCATTTTCTTTTCAACCTATAAGAATTCTTTGTATAATCTGGCTACTAGACCCTAATGAGATGTGATTTGCAAGTATTTTTCCCATTCTGTAATTTTTTTTCCTTTTATGAAAGTATTCTTTGCACCAAAATCATTTATTTAAAAAAAAAAATTCTTGAAGTCCAAATTGCTTTTTCCTGTTGTTGGTATTTTTGGTGTCATATCTAAAACTCCATTGCCAAATCCTATGTCATGAGTTTTTATTCTTGTTTTTTGCCTATAGGTTTTGTAGTGTTAGCTCTTACTTATAGGTTTTTGATTCATTTAATTTTTCTATATGGTGTAAGGTAAGGGTGTCCCATTTTTGCATGTGGCTATCCGGTTCTTCCAAAACCAGTGGTTGAAGAGACTATTATTTTTCTATCAAATGGTCTAGGCACCCCTGATGAAACTCAACTGGACTACAAATGAACAGGTTTATTGCTAGACTCTCAAATCTATTTCATTGGTCTGTATGTCTGTCCTTATGTAGGTACCACATTCTTTTAATTTAGCTTTGTAGTAGTATGGAATGGGGAACTGTGAGTCCTCCAACTTTTTTTGTTCTTTCGATTATTTTGCTATGTTGGACCCCTTCATTTCCATGTTTTTCAGGAATGGCCTTTTCATTTCTGCAGAAAGGACTTGGGCTTTTGATAGGGACTGCATTAAATCTGTAGATTGTTGCTATTCAACAATATTAAGTCTTAGAATCAGACGGGATGACCATGGGCTGTCTTTCCACTTAGTGTTCTTTCAACAGTGTTTTCTAATTTTTATTTTTCAGATCTTTCAACTCTTTTAGAAATTTTAGTCTCTATTACTTAGTCTAAGAAATGGTTTATCAATTTTCTTGATCTTATCAAAGTATCAACTTTTGGTTTGATTTTCTGTTCTTTAAAAAAACCTGAGATATCTATTGTTTCCTCCCTTCTGATAGTTTTGGGTATATTCACTCATTTTCCAGTTTTTTAAAGTTGAGTTATGACCTTGAGATCTTTCTTCACTTCTTAAATATATATACCTGTATAAATGTACAGTTATAAATTTCTGAGCACTGCTTGGAGTATGCTGCATTTTCATTTGCCTCGTGGTATTTTCTAATTTCTCTTGTGATTTTTTCTTTGACCCATTGGTTATTTAAGAATGTATTGTCACTGGAGAGTTACATACGTAAGTCATAAGCATGATATGATTTATGAATTTAGTTTAATCGCTCAGTTGTGTCTGATTCTTTGCAACCCCGTGAATCGCAGCATGCCAGGCCTCCCTGTCCATCACCAACTCCCAGAATTCACTCAGACTCACGTATATTGAGTCAGTGATGCCATCCAGCCATCTCATCCTCTGTCGTCCCCTTCTCCTCCTGCCCCCAACCCTTCCCAGTATCAGAGTCTTTTCCAATGAGTCAACTCTTCACATGAGGTGGCTAGAATACTGGAGTTTCAGCTTTAGCATCATTCCTTCCAAAGAAATCCCAGGGCTGATCTTCAGAATGGACTGGTTGGATCTCCTTGAAGTCCAAGGGACTCTCAAGAGTCTTCTCCAATACGACAGTCCAAAAGCATCAATTCTTGGGTGCTCAGCCTTCTTCACAGTCCAACTCTCACATCTATACATGACCACTGGAAAAACCATAGCCTTGACTAATTTGCTGGCGAAGTAATATCTCTGCTTTTCAATATGCTATCTAGGTTGGTCATATCTTTTATTCCAAGGAGTAAGCATCTTTTAATTTCATGGCTGCAGTCACCATCTGCAGTGATTTTGGAGACCAAAAATATAGTCTGACACTGTTTTCCCATCTATTTGCTATGAAGTGATGGGACCAGATGCCATGATCTTGGTTTTCTGAATGTTGAGCTTTAAGCCAACTTTTTCACTCCTCTTTCACTTTCACCAAGAGGCTTTTTAGCTCCTCTTCACTTTCTGCCATAAGGGTGGTGTCATCTGCATATCTGAGGTTATTGATATTTCTCCCGGAAATCTTGATTCCAGCTTGTGCTTCTTGCAGCCCAGCGTTTCTCAAGATGTACTCTGCATAGAAGTTAAATAAGCAGGGTGACAATATACAGCCTTGATGTAGTCCTTTTCCTATTTGGAACCAGTCTGTTGTTCCATGTCCAGTTCTAACTGTTGCTTCCTGGCCTGCATACAGATTTCTCAAGAGGCAGGTTAGGTGGTCTGATATCCCCATGTCTTTCAGAATTTTCCATAGTTTATTGTGACCACAGTCAAAGGCTTTGGCATAGTCAATAAAGCAGAAATAGATGGTTTTCTGGAACTCTCTTGCTTTTTCCATGATCCAGTGGATGTTGGCAATTTGATCTCTGGCTCCTCTGCCTTTTCTAAAACCAGCTTGAACATCTGGAAGTTCATGGTTCAAGTGAATTATGATTTATGAATTAGCAAGAATATATTGGCTGCTAAGTAAAGAGGCTGTAAATTACAAGGCAAGTATGAATGTTGGGAAGCTATTTAGGAGCTGTTGAAATTGTCCATGAGAAATGATGCTGAGACTGTCAAAGGTAGTGACAATGGAAGTGACAAAGTATTTATATTTGTACATCATCTTTTGGTAGTAAAATCTACAGGACTTGATCAATTAACTGGCCAAAGAAAAAGAGGCAATCAGGAATTACTTCTAGGTTTTGGCTTGTCTAGTTAGGTGGCTAAAAGTGACATTTACTGAGATGGAAGAACAGGTCTATCTTTTTTTTCCCCCTTTGTTGGTGAGAGAGAATGCTGAGAAAGCAAGAGTTGGAGAATTGAGGTTTATTAAAACTGTCAGTAAAACAGTATATGATGTTGTTTAGTTGCTCAGTCATGTCCAACTCTTTGAGACACTGTGGACTGCAGCCCACCAGGCTCCTCTGTCCGTGGAATTTTTAGGCAAGAATACTGGAATGAGTTGCCATTTCCTCCTCCAGGGGATCATCCTGACCCAGGGATTGAACTCACATCTCTTGCATTAGCAGGCAGATTCTCCACCACTGAACCACCACGTAAGCCCTAAAGCAATGTATGTAACACACTAATGTCTAAAGTAAAGGTCAGAATGTTTCTACATTTGGAAAGTTATTAATATAGAAATGGTTATTTGGTACCAGATGAAAACACCTAAGGAGAAAAGTTTAGACTGAAGAAAAGTAATAATATGGAGCTCAATCCTAGTCTTAAGAGGTAAAAGGGAAGTTAGGAATAAGATAAGAAAGAGTGGAAAATCTGTGTCAGACAAGGGTTTTTATGGAATGGCACCGCGAAGCTAAGACGACAGAGGTAAGGTTTGGTAAAATTACTGGTGATTTTGATAAAAGCTGTTTCAGTGAAATTATAGGGATAGAAGCTGGACTTTATGAGGGGTGGTAAGAATCAAGTAAGAAGTATGAATTGAGATAGTAACTAGAGAAAACTCTCTTGCTATACTCCCTTTAGAGCTAGGTTGAGAATTACATATGAAGGGCAGCAGTTAAAAAGGAACTTGATGTTAAAGTCCTTTTTTTTTTAATGTTTTAAAAAAATAAGCATGGGCTATACACACCAATACTGCTAAGTCACTTCAGTCGTGTCCAACTCTGTGCAACCCCATAGATGGCAGCCCACCAGGCTCCCCCGTCCCTGGGATTCTCCAAGTGAGAACTCTGGAGTGGGCTATTTCCTTCTCCAGTTTATGAAAGTGAAAAGTGAAAGTGACATCGCTCAGTCATGTCCAACTCTTGACAACCCCATGAACTGAAGCCTACCAGGCTCCTCCGTCCATGGAATTTTCCAGGCAAGAGTACTGGAGAGGGGTGCCATTGCCCTCTCTAATACACAGCAACAGGGAGAAGTCAAAGACAAAAGGATTCAGAGTACCTCCAGGGGATTAGACTGTCCTGAAATAATGAGGCTTATCGGCTGTTGAAACATGCGAGAAATCAGAAATGCCAATATTAATGCAGGTAACATATTAGATTTTAGGGAGAAGAGATGAGAAAAGTATGAGGTAAGGCCATACCCTGAAAGGTAAAGAATTAAGGAAAAAGGTACTGATATACAATAATGCTCTGGAAATGTGGTAAAAGCAATTAAATAGGGCAGGATAAGGATTGCTGAGGAATGCAACATAGCCATTTAAATATATAGTCATAAATTTAAACCTTAATTATATTTGTTTTTCTCAAGTGATGTTCAAGTTGTGGAATGAGGGTATGAACTAGTGGATAAAAAACTGAGGAAAGGTGAGAGGGTGAGAGTACTGTCTAGGACTAAGGACTCTAAAATCGGTAAGGCAAGGGAAGGACTAGAGGGTTAACAAGCATAGCAAAGGGTAGTGGAGTAAACAGCCTGGGACTACTCTAGAAAGCAGGGTGGGATGATTAACATCTGAAATGAGATTCAGGGCACAACTACTGATAATGACAAGGTCAAAGCAGCATGGTTTAAAGAGCTGGAAGAAAGCAAGCACCTGGGTTTGATTACACATACAACACAGTATGGGAATCAGCCTGGGTTTAGAGGTCTTGGAAATCTGGCCAAGGAGGGGGAGATAAAAAAGAATGTGTGTTGTAATGGATTAATTTTGAAGTCTCATGGAACAGAGTTACAACTCCTGAATTGTTTTAATATTATAGCAGACTTGTCACTGTTTCCTGAAGTAGAATTTCTGCTCAGTTCAGTTCAGTCAGTCATGTCTGACTCTTTGCGACCCCATGAATCACAGCACACCAGGCCTCCCTGTCC
>SJYC01021844.1:0-29561 GCA_006408675.1 Madoqua kirkii | reverse complement strand
GAAGAAAAGTTATGACCAACCTAGACAGCATATTGAAAAGCAGAGACATTACTTTGCCAACAAAGGTCCATCTAGTCAAGGCTATGGTTTTTCCAGTGGTCATGTATAGATGTGAGAGTTGGACTGTGAAGAAGGCTGAGTGCCAAAGAATTGAAGCTTTTGAACTGTGGTGTTGGAGAAGACTCTTGAGAGTCCCTTGGACGGCAAGGAGATGCAACCAGTCCATTCTGAAGGAGATCAGCCCTGGGATTTCTTTGGAAGGAATGATGCTAAAGCTGAAACTCCAGTACTCTGGCCACCTCATGCAAAGAGTTGACTCATTGCAAAAGACTCTAATACTGGGAGGGCTTGAGGGCAGGAGAAGAAGGGGACGACAGAAGATGAGATGGCTGGATGACATCACTGACTCAATGGACGTGAGTCTGAGTGAATTCCGGGAGTTGGTGATGGACAGGGGGGCCTGGCGTGCTGCGATTCATGGGGTCGCAAAGAGTAGGATACGACTGAAAGACTGAACTAAAATGAACTACCGGTAAAAAAGAAATAAAACTGTCTTTGTTCACAGATGATATCACTGTCTAAGTAGAAAACCTCAAAAATCAACAAAGATTCTTGAAGCTAAAAACAATACACAGCACAACAGAAAGATACAAGGTTTATATACAAAATCACTTTCTTACAAACCACTAATGAACAACTGGAATGTGAAATTACATTTTGCTTATATTAGGTCCCTCACAATGAGATATTTAAGTGTAAATCTAACAAAGCATATTATAGATCTATATAAGGCAAACACGACTGATGAAAAAATCAAAGACTACCTAAAACAGAGAATAGATACATGTGTAACTAACCACTTTGCTATACACCAGAAACTATACAACATCATTAATCAACTATATGCCAAAATAAAATAAAAATTTTAAATGAATAAATGGAGATATTTCATGTTCACAGATAAGCAGCTTAATGTTGTCAAGATGTCAATTATTTCCAGCTTGATCTATAAATTCAATGTACTCTCAAAGTTCTGGCAAGTTATTTTTTGGTTACTGACAAAATGATTCTAAAACTGACATGGAGAAGCAAAAGACCCTGAATGGCCAACAGAATATTAATAGAGAAGTTTGAGGACTGACCCTACTTTAAGACTTACTGAAAATATACAATAATCAAAACAGTGTGGTACTGGTGAAGGAATAGAGAAATACAATAATGGAACAAAACAGAGAGGCCAGAAAGACGGCCACATAAATACAATTAGCTGACCTTTGACAAAGGAACAAGGGTAGAACTATGGAGAAAAGTTAGCCCTTTTCAACAAATGGTGCTAGAACATCACCATGACAAAAAAACCTAGACACAGATCTTATACCCTTCATGAAAACTAACTCAAAATGGATAATAGACCTAAATGTAAAGTGCAAACTATAAAAATCCTAGGAGATAAAACAGAGAAAATCTAGGTGACCTTGGGTTTTGCAATGCCTTTTTATTTGCTAAGCCAAAAGCACAATCCATGTAAGAAAAACCTATTAAGTAGGACTTCATTAAAATTAAAAATTTCTGCTCTGCAAAAGATGCTGTTTAGAGGATGAAAATACAGGCCACAGACTGGAATCAAATATTTGTAAAATATATATCTGATAAAGAGTTTATATCTTAAATATACAAAGAACTATTAAAACTCAACAATTAGGAAACCCAATTAATAACTGGGCAAAAGATCTGAAGAGACAACTCACCAAACAAGATATAAGTATGGTAAATAAAGATACAAAAAGATGCTCAACATCACCTGTCATTAGGGAACTGCAAATTAAAACTAATACCATCAAGCAACCATAAGAATGGCTAAAATCCAAAACACTGACAATACCCAGTGGCAAGGATGTAGATCAACAGAACTTTGATTTGTTGCTGCTGAAATGCAAAAACAGTACAGCCACTTTTTCCACTTCTGAAGACAGGCAGTTTCTTATAAAACTAAACATACTCTTACCATATGACCCAGCAATCATGCTTCTTGGTATTTTCCCAAATGAGCTGAAAGTTTATGTCCACACAAAACCTGCACATGAATGTTTATAGAAGCATTATTCTTAAGTGTCAAAACATGGAAACAACCAAGACGTCCTTCAATAGATGAATAGATAAACAAACTCTTGGTATGTCCATATAAAGGATTTAGCATTAACAACAAAAAAAGCTGTCAAACTATGAAAACACAGGGAGGAATATTCAATGCATATTGCTAAGTGAAAGAAGCCCAATATGACTTCATACTATATGATTCAGTCTATAAATATATAGACTACATACTATATAATTCCAACTCTATGGTATTCTGGAAAAGGCAAAATTATGGAGACAGTAAAAAGATCAGTTTTTGTTTGGAGTTCTGTTGGGGAGAGAAGAAACAGGGGAGGGACGGACATGGGAATTTTAGGCAATGAAACTATTAATATGCATGATATGTAAGGGTCAGTATCTGTTGTTATACATTTGTCAAGACAAATGGAAGATACAAACAGTGAACTATAAGGTAAACTATATACTTGAGTTAATAATGTATCAATATTGGCTCATCAATTGTAACAGATCTCTAACACTAATCTGTTACTGACAGGGAAAACTGGGGTGGAGTGATGGAGCAATATGGACTCTGTATAGCTGTATCACTTAAACTGCTCTAAAAATTGTATTAATTTTTTAATGTAAAGACTACAAAGTAACAATTATTACCTGCATAATTTTAGATAATCTGGTTAAAAGAAAGTCTGAATGAGACTCTTAAAAGACATGAATTGCTTTTAGTTTTACTTTTTTCTGGGAATCAGGCATATGGGTTTTTTTAATAGTGGTAAAATATTTTGCCAAGAGAATGCACTGGTAATTGCAAACACCCTCTTCCAACAACATAAGAGAAGACTCTACATATGGACATCATCAGATGGTCAATACCAAAATCATACTGATTATATTCTTTGCAGCCAAACATGGAGACTCTCTATACAGTCAGCAAAAACAAAACTGGGAGCTGACTGTGGCTCAGATCATGAACTCCTTATTGCAACATTCAGACTGAAATTGAAGAAAGTAGGGAAAACCACTAGAAATCAAATCTCTTATGACTATACAGTGGAAATAAGAAACTGATTGAAGGGATTAGATGCGACAGACAGAGTGCCTGAAGAACTACGGACACAGGTTTGTGACATTGTACAGGAGGCAAGGATCAAGACCATCCACAAGAAGAAACGCAAAAAGGCAAAATGGTTGTCTGAGATTAGGCCTTATAAACAGCTATGAAAAGAAGAGAAGTGAAAGACAAAGGGAGAAAAGGAAAGATATACCCATTTGAATGCAGAGTTCCAAAGAATAGCAAGGAGAGATAAGAAAGCCTTCCTCAGTGACCAATGCAAATAAATAGAGGAAAACAAAAGAATGGGGAAGACTAGAGATCTCCTAAAGAAAATTAGAGATACAAAGGGAACATTTCATGCAAAGATGGGCTTGATAAAGGACAGAAATGGTATGGACCTAACAGAAGCAGAAGATGGTACGAAGAGTTGGCAAGAATACAGAAGCACTGTACAAAAAAGATCTTCATGACCCAGATAATCACGATGGTGTGATCACTCACATAGAGCCAGACATCCTGGAATGTGAAGTCAAGTGGGCCTTAGAAAGCATCAGTACGAACAAAGCTAGTGGAGGTGATGGAATTCCAGTTGAACTATTTCAGATCCTGAAAGATGATGCTGTGAAAGTGCTGCACTCAATATACCAGCAAATTTGGAAAACTCAGCAGTGGCCACAGGACTGAAAAAGGTCACTCCAATCCCAAGGAAAGGCAATGCCAAAGAATGTTCAAACTACTGCTCAGTTGTACCCATCTCACACGCTAGCAAAGTAATGTTCAAAACTCTACAAGCAAGGCTTCAACAGTATGTGAACCATGAACTTCCAGATGTTCAAGGTGGATTTAGAAAAGGCAGAGGAACCAGAGATCAAATTGCCAACATCTGTTTGATCATCGAAAAAGCAAAAGAGTTCCAGAAAAGCATCTACTGCTTTATTGACTATGCCAAAACGTTTGACTGTGTGGATCATAACAAACTGTGGAAAATTCTTTAAGAGATGGGAATACCAGACCACCTGACCTGCGTTCTGAGAAATCTGTATGCAGGTCAAGAAGCAACAGTTAGAACTGGACATGGAACAACTGACTGGTTCCAAATTGGGAAAGGAATATGTCAAGGATGTATATTGTCACCCTGCTTATTTAAATTATATGCAGAGTACATCATGAGAAATGCTGGGCTAGATGAAGCATGGCTGGAATCAAGATTTCCAAGAGAAATATCAATAACCTCAGATATGCATATGACACCACTCTGATGGCACAAAGTGAAGATGAACTAAAGATCCTCTTGATGAAAGTAAAGAGGAGAGTGAAAAAGTTGTCTTAAAGCTCAACATTCAGAAAACTAAGATCATGGCATCTGGTCCCACCACTTCATGGGAAATAGATGGGGAAATAGTGAAAACAGTGACCAAATTTATTTTGGGGGGCTCCAAAATCACTGCAGATGGTGACTGCAGCCATGAAATTGAAAGATACTTGCTCCTTGGAAGAAAAGTTATGACCAACCTAGACAGCATATTGAAAAGCAGAGACATTACCTTGCCCGCAAAGGTCTGCCTAGTCAAAGCTACTGTTTTTCCAGTAGTCATGTATGGATGTGAGAATTGGACCATAAAGAAAGCTGAGCACTGAAGAATTGATGCTTTTGAATTGTGGTGTTGGATAAGACTATTGAGAGTCCCTTGGACAGCAAGGAGATCCAACCAGTCAGTCCTAAAGGAAATCAGTCCTGAATATTCACTGGAAGGACTGACACTGAAACTGCAATTCTTTGGCCACCCTGATGCTGGGAAAGATTTAAGGCAGGAGGAGAAGGGGATGACAGAGGATGAGATGGTTGGATGGCATCACTGACTTAATGGACATGGTTTTGGATGGACTCCGGGAGTTGGTGATGGATGGGGAGGCCGGGTGTGCTGCAATCCATGGGGTCGCAAAGAGTTGGACACAACTGAGTGACTGAACAAATATAGCATGACATAAAATATACTATTTTAATCACTTTTTAAATTCATATGTTTTTATATATAGTAAATAATAAGTTATTACTATCTCTTCTTGAGATTACAAGAATAAAGACAGGGTATACTCACCTTGATAAAAATGTGGCAAAACCAAACCTCCCCTAAAAGAGCGTATTAAGAACTTTGACATAATTGGAGTCAATGTGGGAAATCTGTACTACTGAACTATAGACGTTCTATTTCTCTGGGCTTATCCAGTGAAAGACAGGATTAGATAGATGACTACCTTGGAGGACAGTGGCAGAAACTCTAGCATAGTAATAAAGAGAGTGCACTATGAAGGAGTGAAAAGAACTTCTGAAAACAACTAGTTGATTTTTTAAGAAAATCAGAGCACAGCTTAGAAAAGATGATCAAGTTTGGTGCTTCCAGGAAAAAATAATGACTAAATCAGAAAAATTCTGGGGAGTGATTCTAAATTCCAATGAAAACAGTTTAAAATTGAAGGACAGATCAACACTCAGACAACGAAAACCTTACTTCCACTGTCTGAAGAAACTAAACAGCAGCTAAGACTAGGAAGAAGAATAGCATACTGATAAGAAAAAAACAACTGAAAGGATTTGGTTAAAAAAGAAAGCAGCTAAAATAGAAAACGTGATTTGCAGGTTGAAAACAAGATAAAGAGTAGTCTGGTCAAGACAAATAAATCTAATTATATAAAACTGCAAAATTAGTTATTAAATATTTCACTTTTACACTAAAGTGCTCCAATATATAAACATTTCACATTGACTCTAGAAATCTGGCTACCCAGCTATTAATAATACTCTGGAAGATAAATGAAGGCCTATAGATCCTGTATCTTTTAAGGCACAGTATAGAAAAGGATTACATTATTGCCAGTGGAAATGTATTCACATTAGAAAATTTTCTTTAATCTGCATCTTGATAGCAATGACCAAAGAAAAGATTTATGGTAACCACAACAAAAAGGAAACTTTCAGTCTCAAAATATGATGTATACTAGCTAAAACTGTTGTGGAGATGTCCTACAGACAATGAATCTGAAGAAAAGAAGGCTCCAATTAGGACGAACAACATGTTTCCTCCACCCCATTTACATCCTTTCTTCAAAAACCTTGTCAAACTTAAAGGCAAAATCCAAGAAATGTTTCAGACGCTATTATGTGAAAAGCTGTGCTAGGCCATACAGGAAAATGAATGTTGAACAAAACATAGTCTCTATACTTTCGTGCGTTAAAACGGGGGCAAAAAACCACACAACCATTTACTGAAAAGAAAGATAAGCACATAAGAGAGCCATAGACAGTTCTATACCATATTCAAAAGAATCTGGGGGACAGAGTGGGGAGACCCAACAAGAGGAGACAAGGAACTGCAGGGCTTATACATGCTATACCTACTTACATGCCTGCTATGCACTAGTGGGCACATGAGTTCTATCACTATGGGACTGGGGAGAGGTCAGAAAGGAGTTCAGGAGCACTCAGTCTCAGAGTCTAACCTTGAATTAAGGAACAGGGTATTACTTTCTTGGCTACCAGCGGGGAGGGGGAAGAGGAGAAGGGTAAGATAAGGGGTATGGGATTAAGAGATGCAAACTACTAAGTATAAAATAGATGCACAACAAGGGTAAATCACACAGCATAGAGAAACATAGCTGTTGTTCTGTAATAACTTTAGAAGGAATATAAGCTATAAAAATACTTATATATATATATATAAATACTATATATTACACACCTGAAACTAATGTAATACTATATAAATCAACTACAGTTCAATTAAGAAAAACACAGGGGAATTACAAACATTAAATCTATAGCTGTTAATCAAGCTTCTTTCACTTTATGTTATTAAGGAGGCATATTATAGGTATGCAGAAATAAAACACCCTGAAAATTCACCGTGTTTTTTTGTTTCAGATCCCAGGAATTAAACTCAGACGTCAATCTTCTCCCTGATTTTCTATGACTTTTTGCATTTTTTTGAGGAGAAGGGCTTTGATCACAAGTATCAGTATTCACATCTTTTGACAACACGTATTTCTTCTTGTAGATCACAGATTCTTCAACTGTCTTATTTAGGAGGACTGATTTAAAAGTACTTTCAGATTCAATACACCAATCACTCTGCTTGGTATCCTCAATACTTTTCTCCTCCGAATGTGTAAAGTGACCTGGTTGTTGTCGGCTTCGGTGGCAGTCATCTGCTTCTGCTTTATCTGTTCTGTTATGCTGCATTATCTCCTTCCTATACTGTACCTTTCCTGTTTCCTCAGAATTATCATCAGATATTGAAGAGGATGACTTTTGTTTAGTAAGTTTTTGGTTGATAAGAATATCTAGTGGGAAAATGAGAAATTAGTCCTTATTAAACTTATAAATTGATCATATACGAAATTTATTAAAACCAAAATATTTGTTAAGACATTTCAAGAAATGAGTATTTCCTTGAATAACTATTTTATATACAGCGAAAACTGTTTCACCTTGATTAAATGTGTCTCTTGATGAAGGACTTGCTCTCTGGTTATTCCAAAGCTTAATATTTGTTACAGGTGTCCAACATGCCCACTTGGAGTGCATTTTATCACCACAGGTATTGTCTAAAACATCAGGTAACCTGAAAAATAATTCATTTGCTCATTATAAAACCTTAGCCTATCACTCTGGTATAAGGTCTTGACTTTTTCTTAGTCAACGTTTATTGGCAGAAATTTGTTAAAGTATGAAAAAATTTTCAAAAGTCATGATGAAAATTAAAACTTACTATATAATTAAAGAATATTATTTTTAAAATTCCATTATTGCTTCTATTTTGAGATCTACCTAAATACATCTCAGGTATCTGACATGTATCTTCATGGGTATTTAAACTTGGTTAAATTTCTTCTTATTCATGCTTTATTATTTTAAAGCTTTTATTCATTTTAAGTCTCTCAACTGGAAGAGTTATATCAGTTGAGACAGAAAAAACATACAAGCTATTCACCACGGTACTATCATAATACTTGAAAGATTAGTTCTATAACCAATACTACATTCTAAGAACATAAAGGGCTCTTCCTTTAAATTTGTTTATCGGTTGCTAAGTCATGTCCAACTCTTTGCAACCCCATGGACTGAAGCATGCCAGGTTTCTCTGTCCTTTATCATCTCCCTGAGCTTGTTTATACTCATGTCCATTGAATTAGTGATGCCATTCAACCATCTCATCCTCTGTTGCCCCATTCTCCTCTTCCCCTCAATCTTTCTCAGCATCAGGGTCTTTTCCAATGAGTTAGCTCTTCGTGCAGGTGGCCAAAGTATTGAAGCTTCAGCTTCAGCATCAGTCCTTCCAAAGAATACTCAGGGTTGATTTTCTTTAGGATTGACTCATTTGATCTCCTTCTCTAGAGTCTTCTCCAGCACCAGTTTGAAAACATTAACTCTTCAGTGTGCAGCCTTTTTTATGGTCCAACTCTCACATCCATATGTGACTACTGGAAAAACCACAGCTTTGACTGTATGGATCTTTGTGGGCAAAGTGATGTCTCTGCTTTTTAATATGCTGTCAGGTCTGTCATAGCTGTTCTTTCAAGGCACAAGTGTCTTTTAATTTCATGGCTGTAGTTACCATCTGCATTGATTTTGGAGCCCAAGAAAACAAGATCTGACAGTTTGCACATTTTCCCCATCTATTTCCCATGAATGATAGGCCATGGTCTTTTAAATCTGTTACATGATCTTTTAAATTTGTTACAGTCATCTAAGTAGAGTAACATTATAGGCTAAATGACTAGATGGATATTCTCATACTTACACAGGTTTATCTATTCTTCCTGCTGCCTGTGAATCAAGAACAATTTCCTGGAGTTCACCTAAATGAAACAAAAATTATGGTATCCTCATTTTTTCATACAGTTGGTAGGGTTAAATGAAAGCTAGTGTAGAATTTGATCAAAGTTCATATATTGGGATGGAGAGATTGATTGATCTCATCTTCCCACTCCCAGGCCCAAACTTCTTGGGAACAAAGGCTGTTGTTATACTTTCCCATAATTTCTAAGTTCTCTACATAGAGCTGAATGTATTCATTATAAATCTTTTTCAAATAAATGAAACTCAGTGAAGTTAATGTATAGAAATATATATGTATGTATATATATGTGTGTGTGTATATATATATATATATATATATGTATTGTAAGAAAGAACGACAAAAATTGAACCAAAAAGTACTTACTAAAATTCTGGTTTGGGAATTCAGTGTCCTTATTTTCTGTCTTTTCTACAACTTTAGCAGTTTTGATAGGCTACAAATAGGAGAAATTTCAATATAAATTTGAATTAAGGCATTATATATGAAAATGACTTTTAAAAGTTAAGAGTATTAAAGTTTAAAACTTTAACATTTTGCCTTATGATTAAAAGTTGAATAGTAGTTCTGTTTCTTTTATAAAATTATGCCCATTCTAGAATACTCTCTCATCCTAAAACACAAGAAAGTACCTTTTATTGCAGATTAGGAGGCATTATAACCTACAAATTTTCTGATCTCAGTCATAGCTAGAAAAATAACGTAATTTTTCTGAGAATTTCTAGAACCTCCATGCCATGTCATCTATTGCTCTTGATCTCACAGGCTGCATCTATTCTATCTCTTCTCAATATACATATGAACTGAAGTGTCAAATGATCTTGTAAAGTTTTGGCCACTGCACAGGTAACTTCTTGATGACAGCAAGCTTCTTTCTTTCCACAGCCACATATATACACTTGTTCAGACAAAATAAAAATTTGCCATCACTATCAGAAAAATATACTCCCTAGCTAAGATATTCTGCCTCATCCTATCTTCTCTAATCTAGCCAGTGGTTCTCCACACTGGGAGAGGACCAGTATGAAAGTGTACAAGTGTACAGGGTGTGTTCTACCCTTATCTTTCTGCCACAAAACCATTACATTTTTTTTTTTACATCCACCATCTTTTTTTTCAACAGTAACACCAAGACTGCTAAACTTTACTTGAGGAAATTACACTTATTACTGAACTAGTGCCATGGTAAGATTTACAGTCTTTATATGAACTGGGCCCTCAACACTGCCTACCACTTGTACTTATTCTTAGCCCTCTCCACTATCCCTCAGTGCTTATTCCAAATATTCATGTGTCCATGAGCCCTCTGCATCAAGAGAAGCTCAACATCCTCACTCTTCAGAGAAAACAAAAACTTTGAGCTGTTCATCTATAAACTTATCTGTATCTCTTGACTACCTATTTCTCCAAGATACAACTTGCTCTTATCCATTCCCTGCTCTGTTCCTCTTCTTCACCTATCTGGAAAGAATGTGCTCCTCGATATCCATCTGTCTAATAACCTCTACTGACTCCAAAAACCAACTCACTCTCCATCTCCCCAAAGAACATCTCCTGATCTTTATCCTCCTCTCCAGCTCTGGGATTAGAGAGAACTGTCTGCCCTCTGTGCTGTGCTAAGTCACTTTAGTCATGTTCAACTGTTTGTGACCCCATGGACTGTAGCCTATCAGGCTCCTCTGTCCTTGAGATTCTTCAGGCAAGGATACTGGAGTGGGTTACCATGCCCTTCTCCAGGGGATCTTCCCAACCCAGGGACTGAACCCAGTCTCCTGCATTGCAGGGGATTCTTTACCACTCATGCCACCTGGGAAACCCATCTGCCTCTCTATTAGGCTTTTACTGCATCCTGTATGTATATCTGAGAACACATACAACAGAATACAAGAATGATGGCAAGTTCATTTCTCTTACTGAACATATAAACCAAGAATTGAATAAGTATTTCTAAATTTTATTATTAGCACAGTGAGTGATAAGACCTTACTTTTAAGGACAAAAAATGATATATAAAAAAAATTTTAAAGCAATACTTTTTAAAAAAGACACTCACTGCTTAAGTAAGACCCTGTTTGCAAAAGAAGTTAGTTCAACAGTATTTCTACAATAATGTGATTAAAAACTTAATATTCAAAAATGCTTTCAAAAAAGTTACTTTGTCTGTGTTATCTCCTCTCTTTTTTCCTTTAGATGGTCTAGATTTAAGTGATACAGCATAATCCACTCCGTGTTCCGATGTTTTAGAAACACCAGGTTTTTCTGTAGAACTTGTCATTTGCAGTGGTGGTTTAATTCTTCTTTTTTGTGGTGTTGCTAGAATGGAGGACAAAGGACTTATATTTGTTGGATTTTAAAACTGTACTTTTTGCTGAAGACAAGTTAAAAAGGGGGGTCTTCTAGGATGGGTCCCAGGTTTCTGATTTAGATGAGTAACTCAATATGGATTCCATTTACCAAGGTAAGAAATGGAGAGAAACTGGCAGGGCGGGTGTGGAAAGATGAATTTATCTTGTACTTGTTAAGTCTGAGAAGTGTGTGAAACATTAATTTCCCAGTAGACAAGCAGATTTTGGGAATAGAAGGTCACTATTAAATTGTCATAAAGATTAAATAATGCTGTGTTTACAGCAACTAGTATATAGCATTATTTTTGAACTTTTATTTAGCTCTTAGTATGTTCCAGGCACGGTCTAAATGTTGCACAATACTTCTTGTTTAATGAATAATTATTTAATCCTTTAAACAATTTAATGAGGTTAGATACTTTAGTCCCATTTCATAGAAAGGAAACTAGTTCTAAACTTACTATGGAGTACACACCTGGAAGTGGGGAAACAAGCCCAAGCAGCCTGATTAATTTAATGTTTTATCCACTATGTTATGCTACAATTATCATAAGCTCTTAATACCAGATATTAATATCCATTAAATCTTTTACACATTCAATATTTTTTGACAGAAGATATCTGTGGTTCATATTCTATCAATTTTTCTATCTCAAAATTATCCTCTAGGTAAATTAGGTCCAGAATATTCCCAAATTTTAAAAATGCTTGCTTTAAATAATACTTTTGAGAAATCTTTTAAGATTATAAAACTTACATGTATTGACTAAAAGTATTGGACTTCTCACAGTGTATCTATCTGCACCAGGAACAATCATTGATGCTTCAGACACTTTTCTTTTGCTAGGAGTAATTATCTTAAACCATGAGGAAAAAACCACGGTAAATACACATTCTCTCTTGAAATTAAATATTCTACAATTTTATTCATAACATTTTACCTTGACTACACACAAAGACATACTTTATAAATAATATGATATTCAAATATTTCTGCATTTAGTCTGATTTGAAGGATTTTATCCTAATATTAATAGTCAAAATAAGAATATTGTTTTAAATATCCAGACTTAGAAATACAGGAACTTTATATGTTTTTGCTAAAAATATTTTATTGATACTCAGTTTACCTAGTAAACTGAGACAGGCTCACAGTCTCCTATTTTATAAGGTCAATGATTGGAACACACATTTAAGTAAACTTGTTTGTGAAAGCTTTTATAATGTTAAACATGCTTTAAAATTCTGTGAAGACTAAACTGCCTTTAGAGTAAAAAGCAGCTAAAAAAACAGGAGTAAAAAAAAAAACAAAACAAAACAGGAATTCAGAGATTCAGAGGCACACAAGCTGCTGCTGCTGCTAAGTCACTTCAGTCGTGTGTGACTCTGTGCAACCCTATAGACGGCAGCCCATGGGGCTTCCTGGTCCCTGGGATTCTCCAGGCAAGAACACTGGAGTGGGTTGCCATGTCCTTCTCCAATGCATGAAAGTGAAAAATGAAAGTGAAGTTGCTCAGTCGTGTCTGACTCTTAGCGACATCATGGACTGCGGCCCACCAGGCTCCTCCATACATGGGATTTTCCTGGCAAAAGTGCTGGAGTCGGATGCCATTGCCTTCTCCGGGCACACAAACTAGTGTTCCAAAAAGGTCTGCATTTTCTAACTTTAGCCTAGAATGACTGAGAAGAACAACTACAAGAAGTAGATAAGCAGAGGTGGGACTACCAGGGATTGGCATTCCAGAGGATGCCATACAAAGGAGTACTGAAGACAAACTGGAAAGAAGCAGAAGATAGTTATTTTTAAAAAGGCATAGGAAAAAATACTGATTGAATTTTGAGTAGGTATGTATATGGGGCATGGAGGAAAGGTTTGGAAGGCTAGGAGAAAAGTGAATTTTGAGATTAACCAGAAAATAAGCTAGCACACCAGCAGATTTGTCTTAAAGAAATTATAGTTCCTAGTGTTATATATAATGAATGGGATCCCAAAAGTTACTTATTTATATAAATGCTTCAAAAGGCTAATCCTTATTGAAAACATAGCAGGTATTTAACAATAGTGCAATGTTTTTCAAACTTTAGTGTGCTTAAGATCTTTTCCAGACTTTGTGTTATGATTCAATAGGTTTAAGGTGGAGAGCCTAAGAATCTGTATTTTTAGTAAGTACTCAAGTTATGATTCTGATAAAAGACCCCAAAAAAGGCTTTATAATCTAATCACTTGACAGAACTATAGTTGACAAAATGGTATTTTTAATTTAATGAAGGACACAGACAAAAGGGATAAATAGTGAGTAACAATGTATGGAGGAGCCTGTGAGAGTTATAGGCAAGATGAGAGATTAGTAAAAACAATTAATCAGTAAAAGCTCCATCAAGAAAGTAAAAATGAACAAAGATTTACAAGTTTAAGTACACTTTAGACAAGAAGAGGTAAAAACAGCATGAATGAAGGTACAGAGGCAAGAATAAGTGTGACAAAAAAGACAGAGTAAAGCACTGACCATACTAAAGTGGAGGGTATTTTGAAAGAGTAAATTAAATTACAGAAGGTCTTCAAATTAAGTCAAAATTTAGATATAATGGGATAAACACAGATATCACAAGGCTTTCAGAGCAGAAGAATGCTACTAGGATAGTGGTATAAGAAAAATCAGTTGTATACCTCACAGGGCAGCTCACAGGATGGACCAATAATGTCAAAGACACTACTAGGTACACTAAAATGAGTAACAGTGAAGAGAATGAGGAGGAAACCATGTGAGAAATATTATAAAAGAATATTCACTAGCACCTTGGTTCTAGGTATAGGGTGAGAGGAGGCTGCAATCAAGGACATCATCAGAAAAATTAATAGCAATCTTACTGAAGCATGGAGGCAGATGCAAATTTGAGGCAAAAGATAAGAGTTTGAGGTTAGACTTTAGTTTCCTAAAGTCTGAGAAATGGTTCTATCAAACATGGCCTAGAAGAGATCCTTTATAGAGGAGGAGGAGGAAAAAGAACCTAATATTTTGCTTTTTCCTCATGCAAATAAACTGAACATTACATTAAAAATTTGTATTCTAGATTAAAGCCAAGTCCAAAGATAGGAAAGGATAAATGAAAAAAGTAGTACTTTCCTATATAACTCTAATTTGAAACTTACATGGATATAGTATACTCTGTCCTAAATCCCTAACCCTTGCATATAAACACCGTGTGCTGAGACACTATCTTTTGTTTGTATTTGTAAAAGGCAGGGGAAATATTCTAAAATGTTACTGACATTTGAATTCTAGATACATTTTTCTGTAACAATGATTTGCCTATGCTGCTTTATAAATGATGGTTTTGATACCATATGTACCTCAGGCTGGCTATTTTTTCTATCCCCTTGATTACTGTTTTTGATATATTTTGGAGGTTTAGTAAATTCCTCTTGGAGGTTAGCTTTTTCTTTCCAACTAATATGTTCTTCTTCAACTGGTGAGATTTGACTTTCTGGGACTAGAATCTGTTGGAGAATAAGGAAAAATTGTTAAACATGCAAACCATAGGAAGTCCTCAAAAATGACTTGATGTCTTCATAAAGCACTCTTTCATCTCACACTCATAAAGCTTAGTTCTTTTTGTCTTATATCTACATACTATTACAATTTTCAATCCTACAAAGTGACCCAAGAAAAAGCATTCACTTTTTCAAATGTTAACAGACATAAAAGAGGCTTTGGCATTAGTGGCAGAACATATATTTCTGATTTTTAAAGTTACCAAGACTGGTATTAATGAATAACAATCTACCTTCTGTACTGAAATAAATTATTATTAATAACATGTTTACAAAGTCACTTATACCTTGTTGGGGCACTGAGAGAATTTATTTATTCTCCAAGACAAACTTATAACTGTTCTATTATTATTTAGGGTTAAATTTAGACCAGTGATAGAAATCAAGTAAGTGAGACACATACCTGTGATCCACTTGCATCAAAAAGAATATGCACAGATGTTTTGGCAATAGATATACCTTGTTTTCTGGTAAATTCCTAAAATTAAATTAATTCAACAGGGTGTCATTTTCTCCCAGTTCTTTCCACTTTTAATGCAATATTTCCTATACCTGCTTCTTTCCAAATCATCAAATTATCTTAAATCAATTTTAAATACATATAAATACTCTTTTCAGGACACTTCAAGACTCCCTAACTATAGTCTTAGCCTACAATTTTGGTAAAGGTTCCTCAAAAGCATATTATCTGCTATTTTTCACCATAAATCTTTTCCATGTTATAGACTGAATGTGTCTCCTCACAATTCACATGTTGAAACCTAGTCCCCAAGAATGGTATTAGGAGGGCAGGCCTTTGGGTCATGCTTAGGTCATAAGGGCAGAACCTTTATGAATGGGATTACTGCCCTTATAAAAGACCTCAGAGAACTCCCTCACCATGTAAGGACACAGTGAAAAGACTGCCACTGATAAACCAGAAAATGGACTCTCCCCATACATTGAATCTGCTGGCACCCTGATATGACTTCTGGCCTCCAGAACTATGAGGAATAAATGTTTCTTATTTAAGACACCAAACCACAGTATTTTTGTTACAGTAGCCTGAACAAACTAAGATAGGCATTACCCAAACTTGTCACTGAACATATCCCTCAATATAACATGAATTGTTATCTTGATTCCTAAACAAATCTAACTCATGTTTTCCACAATCCTGGAAAACATCTTATCTAAATTTCATTAATTTCAAAGGCCATTTCAAGGTCCAACTCCATAGCCTTTCCTTCAGATCTGACTCTTAATGAGCATTCTCTTTCTTCAAATTCTATGCATCATTTTCTATATGCCACTTACTTCTTCTGAGACATATTTTGTAATTCTCACAATGTTTAGTATCTTAAAAACAAGGCTTTGTCTCATTTCATTTTTTAGACACCTGGCAGGAATTCATCATTAAATGTTTTGAGTAGCTGTTGCTAATTCTGTCATCTGAGATTCATTCTAATAGATATCTGAAAGGGTATGGCTGATAATATGATGGTTATTCCAAAACACAAATTTAAAGAACTAAAAATCTATGTTATTTAAGAACTGTAGAGGGAAAAAAAATCACTGAAACTTATAGTCCCAAGTTCCCAGAATTATGAAAACATTTAAAAGTTTAACTTACCTTATATTTATTTCCACCAAAAATTTTTTGTGCCACATTACTGATTTCTAATGATGCATCAAAATACAAAAGTAATTCTTTCCCTTCTCTTTTACTAATTTTTACTATATTTTTCAGAATTACTGTCAGTAGCTTCTTCGATTCTCTCACTGTACACAAATAAATCACACTGATTAGTTTATATTCATTTCTATGATACACTCTATAGGTATATTATAAATAAGAAAAGCATGCAGCATACCAATTAAAATAAACTGAAACAAAATTAACTTTTAGGATTTAACAGTATTGAGTCAATTCTGGTACTAACTACTTATGGAAACAAAAATTGTCCATGGAGTCTTTTATATATTCCTGTAAATTGAACAAAGAGTCTAACACTTCACCATTCCCCTAGTCTGCAACTATATTCTTTTTCTCTAGAACCATTGCTTTCATTCCAATCCCAAAGAAGGACAATGCCAAAGAATGTTCAAACTACCGCACAATTGCACTCATTTCACATGCTAGCAAGGTAATGCTCAAAATCCTGTAAACTAGGCTTCAACAGTACATGAACCAAGAACTTTCAGATGTCCAGCTGGATTTAGAATAGGCAGAGGAACCAGGGATCAAATTGCCAACATCCTCTGGATCGTAGGAAAAGCAAGAGAATTCCAGAAAAACATTTACTTCTGCTTCATTGACTATGCTATAACCTTTGACTGTGTGGATCACAATAAACTGTCAAAAATTCTTAGAGAGATGGGAATATCAGACCACCTTTATCTGCTTCCTGAGAAATCCATATGCAGGTCAAGAAGCAACAGTTAGAATCAGACATGGAACTGACTGGTTCCAAATAGGAAAAGGAGTATGTCAAGGCTGTATATTGTCACTCTGCTTATTTAACTTACATGCAGAGTATATTAGTGAAATGCTGGGCTGGATGAAGCACAAGCTGGAATCAAGATTGCTGGGAGAAATACCAATAACCTCAGATATGCATATGACACCACCCTTCTGGCAGAAAGTGAAAAGGAACTAAAGAAAGAGCCTTTTGAAGAAGGTGAAAGCAGAGTGAAAAAGCTGGCTTAAAACTCATTAAAAAAACTAAGATCATGGCATCCAAGCCCATCACTTCATGATAAACAGATGGGGAAACAATGGCAACAGTGACAGACTATTTTCTTGGGCTCCAAAATCATTGCTGACAGTGACTGCAGCCATGAAATTAAAAGATGCTTGCTCCTTGGGGGGGAAAAACAAACAAACCATGACCAACCTAGACAGCATATTAAAAAGCAGACATCAGTTTGCCAACAAAGGTTTGTACAGTCAAAGCTATGGTTTTTCCAGTAGTCATGAACAGATGTAAGAGCTGGACCATGAAGAAGGCCGAGTACCTAAGAATTGATAATTTAGAACTATAATGTTGGAGAAGACTCTTGAGAGTCCTTTGGAATGCAAGGAGATCCAACTAGTCAATCCTAAAGGAAATCAACCCTAAATATTCTTTAAAAGGACCAATGCTGAAGCTCTAATACCTTGGACACCTGATATGAAGAGCTAATTCATTGGCAAAGACCCTGACGCTGGGAAAGACTAAAGGCAGGAGAAGGGAGTGACAGAAGATGAGATGGTTGGATAGCATCACCGACTCAATGGACATGACTTTGAGTAAGCTGTGGGAGAGGGTGAAGTACAGGGAAGCTTGGATCACAATAAACTGTCAAAAATTCTTAGAGAGATGGGAATATCAGACCACCTTTGTCTGCTTCCTGAGAAATCCATATGCAGGTCAAGAAGCAACAGTTAGAATCAGACATGGAACTGACTGGTTCCAAATAGGAAAAGGAGTATGTCAAGGCTGTATATTGTCACTCTGCTTATTTAACTTACATGCAGAGTACATTAGTGAAATGCTGGGCTGGATGAAGCACAAGCTGGAATCAAGATTGCTGGGAGAAATACCAATAACCTCAGATATGCATATGACACCACCCTTCTGGCAGAAAGTGAAAAGGAACTAAAGAAAGAGCCTTTTGAAGAAGGTGAAAGCAGAGTGAAAAAGCTGGCTTAAAACTCATTAAAAAAACTAAGATCATGGCATCCAAGCCCATCACTTCATGATAAACAGATGGGGAAACAATGGCAACAGTGACAGACTATTTTCTTGGGCTCCAAAATCATTGCTGACAGTGACTGCAGCCATGAAATTAAAAGATGCTTGCTCCTTGGGGGGGAAAAACAAACAAACCATGACCAACCTAGACAGCATATTAAAAAGCAGACATCAGTTTGCCAACAAAGGTTTGTACAGTCAAAGCTATGGTTTTTCCAGTAGTCATGAACAGATGTAAGAGCTGGACCATGAAGAAGGCCGAGTACCTAAGAATTGATAATTTAGAACTATAATGTTGGAGAAGACTCTTGAGAGTCCCTTGGAATGCAAGGAGATCCAACTAGTCAATCCTAAAGGAAATCAACCCTAAATATTCTTTAAAAGGACCAATGCTGAAGCTCTAATACCTTGGACACCTGATATGAAGAGCTAATTCATTGGCAAAGACCCTGACGCTGGGAAAGACTAAAGGCAGGAGAAGGGAGTGACAGAAGATGAGATGGTTGGATAGCATCACCGACTCAATGGACATGACTTTGAGTAAGCTGTGGGAGAGGGTGAAGTACAGGGAAGCTTGGTGTGCTGCAGTCCATGGGGTCGCAAAGAGTCAGATGTGACTGAGCAACTGAACTGAATTAAACTGACTGCCTGATATCCAGAATCCATCTGTGCCAGTTATGTAGAAACTCAGATCGTGCTTGTTCCATACAGGTAGACAACATCACCACTTTATTATAAATGACAGTAAAAGATACAAATGAATAGTCAGATGAACAGAGAGAGTGCAAGGTCTTCAAGAGTCCTGAGCACAAGCCATACTTCCTTATGTGCTACAAAGGGTTAGTTTAAGGGTTGAAGCATGTATGTTGCTGTTTTGGTACAACAGAGTCATGTCCGACTCTCTTGCAACCCTATGGATGGTAGCCCGCCAGGCTCCTCTGTCCATGGGATTTCTTAGGCAAGAGGACTAGCATGAGTTGCCATTTCCTTCTCCAGGGGATCTTCCTGACACAGGGATGGAAGCTGTGTCTCCTGCATTGGCAGGTGGATTCTTCACTGAGCCACCAGGGAAGAAGGAAACATCAGTCAGTCCACTTCAGTTCAGTAGCTCAGTTGTGTCCGACTCTTTGTGACCCCATGAATCACAGCACAACAGGCCTCCCTGTCCATCACTAACTCCTGGAGTTCACTCAGACTCATGTCCATCGAGTCAGTGATGCCATTCAGTCATCTCATCCTCTGTTGTCCCCTTCTTCTCCTGTCCACAATCCCTCCCAGTATTAGAGTCTTTTCCAATGAGTCAACTCTTTACATGAGATAGCCAAAGTACTGGAGTTTCAGCTTCAGCATCATTCCCTCCAAAGAAATCCCAGGGCTGATCTCCTTCAGAATGGATTGGTTGCATCTCCTTGCAGTCCAAGGGACTCTCAAGAGTCTTCTCCAACACCACAGTTCAAAAGCATAAATTCTTTGGCACTCAGCTTTCTTCACAGTCCAGCTCTCAAATCCATATACAACCACTGGAAAAACCATAGCCGATGGACCTTTGTTGGCAAAGCAATGTCTCTCCTTTTCAATATGCTATCTAAGTTGGTCATAACTTTCCCTCCAAGGAATAAGTGTCTTTTAATTTCATGGCTGCAATCACCATCTGCAGTGATTTTGGAGACCAGAAAAATAAAGTCGGATACTGTTTCTACAGTTTCCCCATCTATTTCCCATGAAGTGATGGGACCAGATGCCATGATCTTTGTTTCCTGAATGTTGAGCTTTAAGACAACTTTTTCACTCTCCTCTTTCACTTTTATCTTTTTAGTTCCTCTTCACTTTCTGCCATAAGGGTGGTGTCATCTGCATATCTGAGATTGATATTTCTCTGGGCAATCTTGATTCCAGCATGTGCTTCTTCCACCCCAGCATTTCTCATGATGTACTCTGCATAGAAGTTAAATAAGCAGGGTGACAATATACAGCCTTGATGTACTCCTTTTCCTATTTGGAACCAGTCTGTTGTTCCATGTCCAGTTCTAACTGTTGCTTCCTGACCTGCATATAGCTTTCTCAAGAGGCAGGTCAGGTACTCTGGTATTCCCATCTCTTTCAGAATTTTCCAGAGTTTACTGTGATCCACACAGTCAAAGGCTTTGGCATAGTCAATAAAGCAGAAATAGATGTATGGACAACGCTCCTCCATCCATGAGATTTTCCAGGCAAGAGTACTGGAGTGGGTTGCCATTTCCTTCTCCAGAGGATCTTCCCAACCCAGGGATCGAACCTGGGTCTCCCGCAATGTAGGCAGATGCTTTACCATCTGAGGAAACATGGACAAAAGCAAAAGTGATAAGTCACTGAGTCATGTCCCACTCTTTGTGACCCCATGGACTGTAGCTTACCAGGCTCCTCTGTCCATGGAATTCTCTAGGCCAGAATATTGGAATGGGTAGCCCATTCCCTTCTCCAGGGGATCTTGCTGACCCAGGGACTGAACCCAGGTCTCTTGGATTGCAGATAGATTTTTTACTGTCTGAGCTACCAGGGAAGTCCGTGGAAGTGTATATAATGATATTAATAATAAGAGTTAACTGTCATCTTGACATCTGAAATTTCAGTGGAAATGTTGGTGGAGTGGGATGTAAAACAGGATGTAGAAAAAAACAAATGAAAAGCAAGAGAAGGAAAGATTTAGTAAAAACTATTTTCTCAAAATTGGCTATGAATGGAAAAGTAATGAGACAGAAGTCGACACAGGATTCAAGTAGACTTTTTTTAAAATAATACAAATGTATTTATTTTAATTGGAGGTTAATTAATTTACAATATTGTATTGGTTTTCAAGTAGACTTTTTAAGATACAGTGATGAACATACCATAAAAAAATATGATGTTAAAACTAGAGGAGAAGACATTATGTTAAGTGAAATAAACCAATCACAGAAAGACATACTGTATGATTCCGCTTAAAATAGTCAATTTAATAAAAACACAAAGTAGAATGGTGGTTACAGGGACTGAAATGGGAAAGGAGAACTGTTTAATGGCTACAGTTTCAACTGCTCAAGATAAGAAGAGTTCTGAAGATTTGTTTCACGATAATGTGCATGTACTTAACACTACTGAACTATACACTTATAAATGCTTAAAATGGTAAATTTTATGTTGTGTGATTTTTACCACAATTAAAAAAATAAGAGAAACTGGCTGAGGATGTATATGGAAGCTTTCTAAACTAGTTTGGAAAGTTTTTTGTAATCTAAAACTATTCTAAAACTTTAAGAATTTATCTTTAAAAAAGACCTAAATCAAACTTTCAGAGAAGAAAACTATAATGCCTTTTTATAAACATTATACAGAGTAGGATTAGACAGACACTTCAGAAAAATATTAATAAGCACAATAAAACACCGCAAATTTTTCCTAAGTGGAAAAGAGAGTGGAAATAAAAGCCTGGGGTTTGGAGGGAGAACCCAAAGTATCAGTGAGCTGAGGGAGAACTTCATGTAGTTTAGTCTGTGTGTAGTCAGAACCTTCAAAGGAGAGGAGAAAAAGGAGCAGAAAAGAATAATGTGAAGAGTAATGGATAAAAACTTCAGAAGAAAGAAAGCTCAATGAATTCAGAGAATGAACAATGTGAAGAAAATTACACTAAAACACTATAATCAGATGTTTATAACTACTAATAAAGAGAAAATCTTAAAAGCTGCCAGGGGAAAAAAGACTTTTAACAAAAAAGAACAAACATGAGAACATCAAAACAATGCAAGCCAAGACACAGGAGAATAACATCTTTAAAGTAAACTGAAACAAAAACAATAGGCAATCTAGAATTCTGTACAAGTATCAAAAATACTTCTCAGGACTTTCCTGGTGGCCCAGTGGTTAAGAATCCACCTGCAACTTCACAGGTGAACTCTATCAAACATTTAGAGAAGAGCTAACATCTATCCTGCTCAAACTGTCTAAAAAACTTTCAGAGGGAGGAAAAAACTCCCAAATTCATTCTGTGAAGCTACCATCACCCTGATACCAAAACCAGATAAAGTTATCACAAAAAATGCAAATTACAGGCCAATATCACTGATCAACACAAACGCAAAAATCCTCAAATTTCTACCAAACAGAATTCGACAACATATTAAATCCAACAATACACTGTGATCAAGTGGAGTTGATCCCAGGGATATAAGGATTCTTCAATAAACAAATCAATTAATGTGATATACCATATTAATAAATGGAAAGATAAAAATTATATGATCATCTCAATAAAAGCACCGAAAGAGTCTGACACCCATTTGTGATAAAAAAAAAAAAACCTCTTCAGAAAATCAGCATAGTAGGAACCTACCTCAATATAATAAAGGTCATTTACAACCCACAGCAAACATTATTCTCAATGGTGAAAAACTGAAAGCATTTCCTCTAAGAACAGGAATAAGACAAGGGTGCCCAGTCTCACCACTATTATTCAATATAGCTTTGGAAGTCCCAGCCACAGCAATCAGAGAAGAAAAATAAATAGAAGGAATCTAGATTGGAAAAGAAGTAAAAGTCTATTTATAGATGTCATACTATACAAAGAAAACCCTAAAAATGCCACCAAAAATTACTAGAGCTAACCAATAAATTTAGTAAAGTTGCAAGATATAAAATAAATACATAGAAATCCCTTGCATCCCTATCACTAACAATGAAAATCAGAAACAGAAATTAAGGAAACAGATCCATTCACCATTGCAACAAATAATAAAATACCTAGGAATAAACCTACTTAAAGAGACAAAAGGCCTGTATACAGAAAACTATAAGACACCGATGAAAGAAATCAAAGACAACACAGATGGAGAGATATACTCTGTCCTTGGATTGGAAGAATCAATACTGTCAAAATGAATATACTATCCAAAGCAATCTACAGATTCAGTGCAATCCCTATCGAATTACCTATGGCATTTTTCACAGAACTAAAACAAAAAAATCCACAATTTGTATTGAAATATAAAAGACCCCAAAGAAACAGAGCTAGATTAATCAAAATCAACCTCCTCGACTTCAGACTATACTACAAAGATAGTCATCAAGACAATATGGTATTGGCACAAAAACAGAAATACAGACAAATGGAACAAGACAAAGCCCAGAAGTAAACTCATACACATACGGGCACCTCATTTTGACAAAGGAAGCAAGAATATACACTAGGGAAAGACAGTTTCTTCAATAAGTGGTGATGGGAAAACTGGACAGTTACATGTAAAAGAATGAAACCAGAACACTTTCTAGCATCAGTGTTCTTGTTTAGTTGCTAAGTCATCTCTGACTCTCTAGTGATTCATGGGACTGCAGCCTACTAGGCTCCTCTGTCCGTGGGATTTCACAAGTAAAATGGATTAAAGACTTAAATGCAAATCCAAAAACTATTAAACTTTTAGAGGAAAACACAGGTAGTACAATCACTGACATAAATCACAGTAAGATTCTCTGACATCCCTCCTAGATTAAAGGAAATAAAGCCAAAAATAAACAAATGGGACGTAATAAAATTTTAATAGCTTTTGCACAGCAAAGGACACTATAAACAAAATGAAAAGGCAACTCTCATATGGAGATAATAATTGCAAAAGCAACAACTGACAAAGGATTAATCTCCAAAATATATAAGCAGCACATACAGCTCAATATCAGAAAAGCAAACAACCCAATCTAATAATGGGCAGAAGACTTAAACAGATATTTCTCCAAAGAATACATAGAGACAACCAATAAACAAATGAAAAGATGTTCAATATTGCTCATTATCAGAGAAATGCAAACCAAAACTACAAGGAGCTTATCACCTCACATCAGTCAGGATGGCCATCATCAAAAAATTTACAAACAATAAATGCTGGACTGTTGGTGGTGGGAATGTAAACTGATATAGCTATTACAGAGAATATTATGAGGATTCCTTAAATAACTAGAAATAAATCTACCATGAAAAAGTGCAAGTGTTAGTTGCTCACCCATGTCCAACTCTTTTCAACCCCATAGACAATAGCCTGCTAGGCTGCCTTGTCCACGGAATTCTCCAGGTAAGAATACTGGAGTGGGTAGTCATTCCTTTCTCCAGGGGATCTTCTTGACTTAGGGATCAAACCCAGATCTCCAGCACTGCAGGCAGATTCTTTACCATTTGAGCCACCTGGGAAGCCCGTATGATCCAGCAATCCTACTCCTGGGCATATACTCTGAGAAAAATCAGAATTCTGAGACACATGTACCTCAGTGTTTACTGCAGCAAGGACATGGAAGCAACCTCGATGTCCACTGACAGATGATGGATAAAGAAGCTGTGGTTACATATATATAATGGATATTGCTTAGTCATAAATATATATATATAATGGAATATTGCTGAGTCAGTTATAGTGAGGTGAATGAACCTAAAGTCTGTTATACAGAGTGAAGTCAGAGAGTCAAATATATATTGTATATTAATATATACCTATGGAATCTAGAATAAAAGGTACTGATGAATCTATCTTTACGGAAGGAATGGAGACAAAGATGGAAAGAATGCACTTATGGACACAGCAGGGGAAGGTACGAGTAGGATGAACTGAGCAAGTACCATTGACATATATACACTATTATGTGTAAAATAGTTAGTGGGAAGTTGCTATATAACACAGGGAGCCCAGCCTCGTGCTCTGTGATTACCTAGAGGGGCAGGATGGGGAGAGGGGAGGGAGGGTCAAGAATGAGGAAATATATGTAATTATGACTGATTCACATTGTTTATTTGGTAGAAACCAACATAACATTATAATTATCCTTCAATTTAAAAAAATATTAGAAAACAAAAAAGGACTTGCCTTTCAAACAGGGGATATAGGTTTGATTCCTGGTCTGGGAAGATTCCACATGCTATTGGGCAACTAAGCCTGTGTGCTGCAACTACTGAAGCCCTCATGGTCTAGAGTCCCTGTTATGCAAGAGAAGAAGCCACTGCAATGAGAAGCCTGCACACTGCAACTAGAGAGAAAGCCTGTATGCAGCAATCAAGACCCAGTGCAGCCAAAAGTAATTTAAAAATTAATTACAAATAAAAGTTTAACCATGATACATTGTAAAAATAAAATAAAAAATACTTTTTCAAAATATAAACAACAATTTTCTGACATTAAAAAAAGCTTATTTGCAGTACAAGAAATATTAGAGAAGTCACTCAGGCAGAAGGAAAATAATACCAGATAGAAATCTGTATATATTATAAATGAAAGCTGAACACTGGAAATGGTAAATATAATGCACTATTTAAACTATTTTAAAAATCTCAGGATTGGGAACTCATGTACACTCGTGGCTGATTCATGTCAATGTATGGCAAAACCAATACAGTATTCTAAAGCAAAATAAAATAAAAATTAAAAAAAGTTAATTAGTTGCACAAAGAAAAATATTATTATACCATATTATGAGGTTTTTGACACATTCAAAAGCAAAAAGATTTTTAGTCCTATTGACAGTAGTGGCACAAAGACCAGGGAAGCAAAAACAGAAGTTGACTGTTTTTATAAGAACCTACCAGGTTCCTAGGGGGTATAATATTACTTGAACATACACACTATTAAGTTAAATATGTATAAAATAAACCCTAGATCAGCCATTTAAAAAGTGAATATAAAGCCAACAAAAGGAATACAATGGAACCCCTGGAAATGAAGCAACACAAATGAAGGGAAAAAAAAGAAACATGGCAGATAGGATGGTACATAGAAAGAAGAAAAGCTAGATAATAAATTTAAAGCAGATCAACAGTCACATTAAAAACCACAAAAGGCAGAAACTGTCAAATTACATTTAAAAGAACAATGCCCAGTATATGACACCTATAAGAAACCCTCTTTAAATATACAGGACATAAATTACTTAAAGATAAAGATATACCATACTATAATTAGCCAACAGAAACTTGGAGAGAGTATATTAGTATTACATAAAGTAGATGACAGAGCACAGAATATTACCACAGGAAAAATAGTCATTTCATAATGATAAATTTATGAAAAGATGCTACCATTAAATGTTTATAAAACTAATAACAAATTCAATTAACAGAACCAAATGAATAGAAAAAAAATCACAACCATAGTGATAACTCAACACCTCTCTCTCAATAATTGACAGAATAGGTAGGTAGACAATGAGGGAGGGTGTATGACTTGAACAGATTAGCCCCCACCCCTCCACCCAAGAACAACAGAAAACACTTTCCTCTCAAGTGCATTCAGACCTAAGACAGACCATATCTGGGTCATAACCTAAAAGTCAACATATTAAAATCAAACCATAGTGATAACTCAACACCTCTCTCTCAATAATTGACAGAATAGGTAGGTAGACAATGAGGGAGGGTGTATGACTTGAACAGATTAGCCCCCACCCCTCCACCCAAGAACAACAGAAAACACTTTCCTCTCAAGTGCATTCAGACCTAAGACAGACCATATCTGGGTCATAACCTAAAAGTCAACATATTGGAAAAGGTTTTCAAATCACACAAAGTATATTCTAATAACAATGAAATCAGGTTAGAAATCAGTAACATACTTCTGAAATCTCAAGTATACAGAAACTAAATAAAGTGCTTTTAAATAATCTGTGGGTCAAGGAAGAAACCAAAAGAGAAATTTAAAAAGAATCACATAAATGAAAATGGAAGCACAACATACTGCAATTTGTAGGATGCTGCTAAGGACATACTTAGAAGAATTTAAAGCTCTAAAAGGCTGTTATTAGAAAAATGGTCTCAGATCAATGACTTCAGCTTTACTCCAAGACACTAAAAACAGGAAAGCAAATTAAACAAAGCAAGCAGAAGAGAAGAAACAACAGATAGAAGAGATCAATTAAACTGAAGATCAAAATACAAAAGTGAGAAAAATCAATGAAACCAAAGGCTAGTTATTTGAGAACATCAAAAAAATTGATATACCTCTCATAAGACTGATTAGGAAAAAAGATAAGTGACAACTTATCAGTATAAGCAGTGATGGGGGACCATCACACAGAATCTACAGACAGTAAAATGATAAAAAGGGACCATTATAAACCACTTTATGCCAAAAAAATTGACAAAATGGATGAAAACGATTTGAAAGACAGAAATAACAGAGTTTACTGAAGAAAAAAAAATAGGTAACCTGAAAAACCCTGTATATATTAAATAAATTGTAGTTAAGAGCCTTCACCAAAGAAAAGTGAAAGACAAGTCCAGATTGCTTCACTGGTAAATACTACCAAGTACTTAAGAAACCATACCAATTCTTCACATACTCTTAGAGGAAACTGAAGACTACACTTGCAATTTATCCTATGAAGTTCAACAATGCCCTGATTTTGAAACTTAAAACTACAGACCTTCTAGGACATGAAATACCAAATTTCTAACTAAATCTGGCAAATCAATTCCAAAGTATCTAAAAGAATAACTATATCACAAAAGTAAACCATTGTTACAATGTTACTTCTCCTGATATCAAACTACAAACCCAGTCATAATTCTAACAAGTTTTCTGTAGCAATTGATAGGCAAATTTTAGAATTTACATGGAAATTCAAAAGGTCTTGAATTACCAAAACTGTCATCAAAAAACCCCCATAATACTAGAAGACTTACACACTATTGACTTTAAGACTCACTGCAAATCTACAGTAGCTAAAACAATGTGGTATTGGCATAGGGAACAGATCAATGGAATGAACCACAACAGTAAGACCTACACTTAAATCAGTCATTTGATGTTCAACAAGGGAACCAAGAAATCCAGGGAGGAAAGGAAAATATTTTCATGCATTAGTCCTGGAATAACTCTATATCCATATGGACCTAAACCTCTGTATCGAATCATAACCAAATATTAATGAGATGGATCAGAATTAAATTCTAAACATAAAACCATAAAGTTTTTATAGAAAAACAGAAGGAAATCTATGTCACTTGGTAGTAGGCAAAAACTTCTTAGGTCACACAAAGCAATACGCATGTAACAAAAAATACTGATCATGTGGACTTCAAATTAATAACTTCTGTTCATTAAAAGAGACCACTGAGAAAATGAATAAGAAAGATATAGATAGGGAGAAAATACTCATACAACATATATTTGTCAAAGGATTCCTATCCAAGATACATAAGAACTCAAAAACTTAATAATAAAAAGTCCAGTAAAGAAATGTCATCCAGTAAAGAAATGCACAAAATATTTAAACAGATAATTCACAAAGAAAATATGTGAATGGCCATTAAGCACACGAAAAAGTGCTCAACTTTCCTAAAAGTGGTTTTAGGAAAATACAAAAAAAGCCTATCATAAGATAGCACTACATGCCTACTGAAATAAATAATGTCTTCATATCTGTATTTGCAGTGGTGCCAGTCTGCCAAGGTAAATTATTTCTGTCCAGTACATATTGAGAAGAAAGTGACTGATCATAGGTTTTAGATTAGATAGGGAAGGAAATAAATACAACATATTGGGGGTAACAGAGGATCAGGGAATTTGATGATAGTGAACCATCACATTTATGAATGTGAACATATGAAAATGTTGATCTGCTTTCATCAGTCTACTGAGTTTTTCCATACAATATGCAACTTCTACTCCAACAGAAATGACAGAAAACAAGTTTAATACCTTCAATGCTGTATATCTGCACTTTTTCTTCAGGCACAGTGACTGCTTCCCACTGATGATCCTTAAATTTAAAAACACATTTTGATCATAAAGAATTTAACCTTGCTTTAAAGATCCTTTAAACACTATCTTCAAGTTATACAAACAATAAAGGTTATTTTTTTTTTTTTACTATCACTACGTAACTGGTTGATATATCACATTTTCTGTTCCATCAATTGACTACATAATATATTATACTTGTCACATTTAATCTATTTGTTCA